>MSJI02000196.1:0-28845 GCA_001931905.2 Cladosporium sp. IMV 00045
TCTTGTTTTGGACCGTGAGGAAGGCGGATTTGGGGCTCGTGAGGGATGTTATGGGGAGGTGGCCGGGTTTGGGACGGGGGTTGAGACTTTTCGTTACTGATTCGAGGGAGGGAGAGGAGCTTGATTTGGGAGATGGGGAGTTTGATGTTCAGCGACGGAGGTTGAGGAGGCAGGATCTGATTGTCGATGAAGGTGTGCGGAGATACTATCTTTGCACTGCAACGCCGATGAGGAAGCAGTTGATGGAGTGGCTTGAGGGGAAGGAGATGATCTTTGAGGACTTCAATTTTTAGATTTTATTTGAACGATTGAATGAATAGGAACTCTGCATAATGACAGGCGTCTCGCGAAACAAGAATATCAGAAATTCCGTCCTCACCAGTGCCACAGAATAATCGTGGGAATCTCGAGCAATGGATGCTAACATATCTTGCACTTCATCAACGACACACGCCATCAAGGAGCACTACCCACTCCCACAGCCCAGCAAAGAACAAGAAATCACATTGAGAATCCACAAAAGCACAGAATACCATCACAACCAGAGCAACAGCACGCCAGCGCCAACAAATATCCATCCCTCAGACTTAATCGCCTGGACATGGTAACACCAACCCTAACCCTACGCACCCCAAGCCCAACACGAACACATCACCCTACTTTCAAAGGTATCCCACGTCTAACGAATAAACCATTGCGAATACTGCAAAATACAAAAGCAGGTCCTCCACTTGTTCACCACTTTCAATCAACGCATCGGGCAACGCGCGCCCTCTTGCATGAGATGATAACAAGCATTTCTCCAGACAGAATGCTCTCGATACAGCCAAACGTGGGATTGAGTGGAGAATAGGATCAGGAAATGAAACGAACAAAAGTAAAAAGGACCAAATGATCGAAAAGTCACATCAAAGCGACCACAGGTTTTGTTACTGCGCTGTCTTCATCTCAACACCATCCGAATAACCCCATGCAAGCACCACCGATCTCAAAAGAAAATGCGTGTACGCTATCCATCAAACGAAAAACCAAACAAATCAGCTGGAGAAAAACCGCAATATCATTCCCCAACATCTCATTCATTCATCGACGCAATGCACCTGCAACAAAGAACAGACGACACCATCATGACCCAACCATATAAGCATACATTTACCCAAACCCACACCCCATCTCCCCTCATCCAATCCATCAACCCTACAACCTCCCCTCCCCACCCGCCCCCCTTTCATAAAACAGAATATACGCCTCCTTATTCTGCAACCCCACCGGCTCAATCTCCCTAACGACCGTATCGTTATACTTCCGCCAGACCTTCTTCATCCTATCCCGCGCAGCAGTGGTGTAGTGCCCATGCGTCAAATCACCCCCGATATGCTGCAAAACCGCATAAGCATCATACGAGAACGGAGGCGTCATGGCCGGATCGGGGGCTTTCTCGAAATCGCTGCCCAGCTTCGCGATGCGCTGCGCCTCCTCCGCATCAGGGGAAGGGAGGGTGTAGGGCGACATGTCTAACCCGCGCAAAGGGAAGTCGATCACAGTGTGCACTTTGCGCGCGGCGCGGCCGTAGTCGTCGTTGCGGAAGCGCTTGAGGTGGATGACCAAGTACTGGGGCAGGCGGGTGAAGGTGATCTGCTTGGAGGCCTCGCGGTGGACGTTGCAGCGAGGGCAGATCCAGCGCTCTTCGCCGCCGAGGGGCTCGTCGCGGCAGAACTGCGCGAGGCATTGTTGAAGAGTCGCCGTGCCGGAGTGCGGGATTTCCACGCTGATGGACGAGAAGAACTCCCACGTCGTGCTGACGAAGGAGCACGTGCGGCACCGTAAGCGGGACATGGTCTGGCCGCCGAAGAGGTCGTAGATGGGCGAGTGTTCGCGGTGCAGGTGGCGTTGCCACTCGCGCTTGGAGGCGAGGGATTTGGGGAGGTTTTCCCGGAAGAGTTCTTGTTGCGGGGTGAGGTTTTGGAGGATCGTGCGGTCCCAGTTGGCGTTGAGGTCTTCGTGCAGGGTTTCGATCATGAATTCGAGGAATTGCTTGGCGTCTTGCTGCACGTCGTTTTTCCAGTCGCTGTTCAGGCGGCCGCAGAAGGTGCGGAATGTCGTTGGTTTGATGCTGGAGACGTCGCCTTTCCATAGACTTCGGATCAGGTTGCTGTACAATTCGGGCATGACGCCTTTGCTGCCTTTCCAATTGCGCTGCACAGCTCGCTTGAATCCATCGCTCAGGAATATCAGACTCAGTGGTGTAGTCGCAGATAGAGCCTGCACGGTGGAGTTCATGTAGCAAGTGACGCCGAAGTTGATCAGTCCAGTCTTGGGCAGGGTCATAGTCGAGGAGCGGAGCTTGGGCGGCACATAAGGCATAAGTCCATCTGACCTTCCTGGTGCCGCGCTTTGAGAAGCATTCCGATCGCTGACACCCGTGTAGCTCATCCTCGGCGCCGCGGGCGCGGGCCTTGTTGGAGCTTGAGGGTACTGCGATGGTGATGGTGCGGATGGGTAGTTGGGAATTTTAGCTGGCGGAGCGGGTGCCTTTCTTGATGGCATCTGAGATCTCATGAAGCCTGGCTGGCTGTCGATTGCACTGGCATCCGGGTAGCGCTGGTTGAATTCGTCGATCGCAGCTCGGCTCAACCGGTCTTGTTCTGCTTCATCCTCACCATCCTCTTCCTCTTCTACGACTGGTGCCTGAGGGGCCGACACGCTCTCTTGTCTTGCTCGAGCCAGCCAAGCCTGCTCTTCGTCTTGACCGAGAGGAGCGAAGTCTTGCACTCGTCGTTTGGGTAGACGAAGATGGCTGCCAGTGCCTGTACCGGCCATTGGCCGACGAGATATGGGGCGTCCAGGTTTGGATCTTGAGAGAGTATTTGAAGTTGCCAGCGCTTGTTGTCCGACAAGGTCACTCCACGCATCGATCCCGCCGATTAAGAGCATAGGTGGCTGTCTCAGTGGCTTTTCTTGGTTGAAGTCGTGGAGTGCTTCGTGCAAATTCTTGAGCTTCATCGCACGCTCGCTTGTTGGATCGGAAAGATACCTGTCCGATTGCATGTCGTTGTCGTAGTAAACCACAAGATCGAACAGATGTCGGTTGTCGAACATTTCCTGTTCATTCTCGGGTGATAGGATTAGTGAATCGAGAAGTTGCTCGGCACTCATGCCAGGCTGCAAGCTCATAGGCTCGATGCACATGACGTTTTGTGAATAGATGTGCCCTTGATCGAAGTCTGCGCGCGGTCGTACGTCGATCAACAGGACAGAGAATCGTGGGAGATAGTCAAACAATCTTTCCGTACTGCATCGGGTCTCCTTGGCACTTTGTGAGGGTCTCAGGTTAGACATGGAGTTGGCCATAGTATCCTCGGAACCGGCCTGAGGAAAGTATTCTCCACTATCTTGCAGTCCATTTGGTGCTCGTGCTGAAGCTGAAGATGAAACTGTTGATGTCCGTCGATATTCGCTGGAAGCCAGACTTCGGGCGCTGTGCCTTGGTGGCGCAACATTTCCAGTTGTATGCATGTTTCGAGCCGGGCTGTAAGTCGGACTAGGGGCCTTTGGCATTGCTGCAGCAAAACTCGTGTCCAGAGGTAGCTTGGCTGGTAGCGATGGCCCTCCGTTCGGCATCCCGCGAGGACCGAGAGGCTTGCTGTTCGCGCCACTTTGCTTGACGACATTCTCGAAAGAATTACGACCATTCCAGTCGGTTGCTGACGGCATGAGTATTGGCGAACTGTGCACTGACGAATTCGAGCCTCGTGAGTCTGGTCTTGCGGTCTCGGTCGCGCTTGACTGCATTCGTAGGCGGGCAAAACGATCGTTAAGTGCATCGGCTGGGCTGCTTCGCTGAAAGCCATTCAATGCAGCACCACCTTGAGACAGCGCGCGTCCGTGAAGGGATTCTGGCTTGGGAGAGACCGAAGGCTTGACCTTGTGTGAGCCGTTCATACCCTGGGCCTCTGCGTTCGATTGAGGGTAAGGAGCTTTTGTCGCGTAGTCTCGCTGACTCTCTGATTGCGATCGTGCGTGGTTGATCTTTGTTTGGTAGCCCTTTGGTAGTACCCCACTCCTCTTGTTGTTGTTCTCAATTATGCCTTTGATGCCCATGTATTGTGCATTCCACTGCACCAAGGTGTTCTTGACCTGTTTGTATTGCCTGTCCCAGCCTTGATCCATATCCATGTCCAGCATTTTGCCATTCCGTGGGATGACATCTATCGCAATCTCATATGCGCGCAAATATTCCACAAAAGCCATGTCAGGCCGCCTGGCATCTAGTAAGGACTTGGCCTCTTGCAAGGCAGATGTCGCAGTGTTGAGCAGCCTGGCAGGCGAATCGCTTGCCTTGAATCCATCCTGAGCTTTTGCCTGAAGATCCTGGATGTGCTCGTAGGGTTTATCGGCGCCGCCGTTGAAGCTGGGTGTTCTCGAGCCATTACTGTAGCCTGGAGGACCTGACGGCGGGCTCGGCAGAGACGCCGCCGCGCTCATTGTGTGCACTATAGCAGTGGACAGATTATATTCTCATGGCGCGGGAGAGGTTGGTGGAGGAGAGGCGTGGCGTCTCGGCGATTGCTCGAGAATTGCGTATGCGCGCTTGTGCAGGCGGTGGAAGCCGAGGGTGGGATGTGTGAGAGAGAAGGGTGGTGGCTGTGAATGCAGATGAGATGCTATTTTTCGTCTGTATCGTGACTTCGTGAAGTGTGAGGAGGTGTGAGGAGGTGTGAAGAGGGAGGGAGGGAGGAGTGTAGATGGCAGGTGAAAGGTAGAACAAAGAAGTTGAAGAGTAGGTAGGTAATGAGGTAGTGTCGGTGGTGGTAGAGATGTGAGTGGCTCTCGGAACTTCCCCAGAACCTGGAGAAAGTGACGCATTTGCTTTGGCCGGGCGTTGTGGCGGTGGCTTGCTTGATGACAGTCCACGGGTAGTAGTGTTAGGTAGCAGCAACGAAGCTCTCTACACGCCTATCTACATCTAATCAACCACTCCCTCTTCACACTTTTCGTATATATCGCACGCATTGAGTGAATCTATCCTCGGATACCCTGCCACACATATCGCTGGATATAATCCATTCCTCGTCACCCGTGGCACGGGAGCCTGCAGCAGAGGGACAAGGTCCCAAACAACACATACATACACACCCTCACACCATGGCGTCCTGGTTTGGCGGCTCCAGCAATACTGAGCTGGATGCTCAGATCGAGCGCGCTACCTCCAGCTCGCTGGAAGATATTGCGCTCAACCTGGAAATCAGCGATATCATCCGCAGCAAGACCGTCCAGCCCAAGGAGGCCATGCGCAGTCTGAAGCGCCGCATAGGCAACAGGAACCCCAACATCCAGCTCGCCGCTCTCAACCTCACCGACACTTGTGCCAAGAATGGAGGCAGCCATTTCATGCAAGAGATTGCCAGCAGGGAATTCATGGACAACCTGGTCAGCTTGCTGAAGGCATACGGTGGACCGGAACTGAACGGAGACGTGAGACGGAAGATTCTCGAGTTGATCCAGAACTGGGCCGCCGGCGCGCAAGGGAAAGACAGCTTGACTTATCTGACTGAGTGTTACCGAACGCTACAGCACGAAGGCTTCGACTTCCCTCCCCGACAAGACGTCGCCAGCAGCATGTTCGACAGCTCCGCCCCGCCAGAGTGGACCGACTCCGACGTCTGCATGCGCTGCCGCGAGAGGTTCACCTTCACAAACCGCAAACATCACTGCAGAAATTGTGGCAATGTCTTCTGCGGCACTTGCAGCTCGAAGAACCTTCCTTTGCCGCATCTGGGTATCATGCAGCCGGTCAGAGTCGATGATGGATGCTACGCCAAGCTGAGTGACAAGTCTCGCGGAACACCAGGCCCCCAGAGCCCGCATGCGAACAAGAAGACGTTATGGCAAGGCTCAAACGCTGGTGGCGAGAGGATGCAACCTCGCGGAGCGCGAGTGGACGACAGCTTTGACGCAGATCTCAAGCGCGCTTTGGAGATGAGCTTGGAGGAGTCAAAGGGACATAGTGGTGCCGGATACGTGCCTCAGCCAGCAGTTCCAAATCATTCAAAGCCGCAGACAAACGGTGCGAGCAAGACCGGGCCCCAGAACGAGGAAGAGGAAGATGCAGACTTGAAGGCGGCCATCGCAGCAAGCATGCAGGACATGGAGGAGCAGAAGAAGGCGCACGCGAAGCAGCTGAAGGAGCAGACATCTTCGAGTGCAGCACCAGCACAGTTCAAGCCGAACAATCAGCACGAGCTGACATTGGTGGAGATGGAGAATATCAACTTGTTCTCTACCCTGGTAGACAGACTTCAGCACCAACCACCAGGCACCATTCTCCGGGAACCGCAGATCCAGGAACTGTACGAAAGCATTGGCGCGTTAAGGCCCAAGCTTGCCAGGACTTATGGCGAAACTATGAGCAAACACGATACCCTTCTCGATCTCCACTCCAAGCTGGCAACCGTCGTTCGCTACTACGACCGCATGCTCGAGGAGAGGCTGAACAATACCTACCATTCCAGTCGATTCGGTGCACCAAACCGGGCAAGCATGTACCCAAACATTTCTGCTGGCCCTGTTAACCCTCAAGGCGGTATGGAAAGCTACTACTCTGGAAATGCACCTCAGTTCGATAACTACGGCCCACCTCCTCAACAACAAGGTGGCTATGGAGGATACCCGCAACCTCAGCAAGCGCAGGCGCCATACCCAGAGCCGTATCCTGACATGAACAGAATGTCACAAGTCTACGCCCAGCAAGCACCCGAAACGCCGTACTCCCAGAACCAACCCCAACCCTACCCACCTCAAACCCAGGCACCGCCGCAACAACATTACCAACAAGCACCACCGCACGAAACCCAACCACCCCAGCGCCGCCAGTCCTCCCACCACTACTCGCAGCCCTCATCGCAATACGCCCCCTCGCATACCTCCCAAAACTCCAACCCGGCCATCTCCTCCCCACCCCCCTCCGACCCTTCAGCATCCTTCTACTACGCCGACCAACAACAGCAACAGCAACAACAGCCCTCAGCCCCCCAAACGGCCAGCCCAGAACTTTACGCCCAACAACCAGCCCATCCCCAACACCAACAACAACAACCCTACCCCTCCACCCCGTACCCGTCCCAAGACGTTCCCCAGCAACAGCAACAGCAGCCTCCCCAACGCCAATCTTCCCACTCCTACTACCAACAACCACAACAGCAACAGCCGCAACAAGCAGCGTACCCTCACCTCGCCCAACAGCAGCAGCAACAGCAGCAATGGCCCCAACCCCCCGCCGCGGCCGCGGGGTACGGGCAGGAAAGCTTCCCCGCGGCGCCGCAGCATGCGCCGAACGTGCCGAAGGAGGAGAGTTTGATTGAGCTTTGAGGGGGTTGGGAGGATAGGAGGATGAGAGGAGGAGAAGTGTGGAGAGAAAGTGTTGTGTTGTGATGTGTAGTGGAGTGGAGTGGATTTGTATGTACATATATCAGATGTCTTTAGCCTTCCACTCACTCTGACCCGTGGCTTTTGCTTTTGCTTTTTTCCCTCGCTCGCGAGCGTTCAGGTCTCGCTATCGTTTCTGCGTGCGTGTAGTGTTGTAAGTTATAAGTAGGCAGGTAGTGTGGTGTAGACCGTAGAAATAAGCAATGCAGGCGTCTGATAGATCCTGGCTGAGGGGAAAGGGGAAGGCGAACGAGAGGCACACCTCAACGTGAAAGCCCAAAGTCGAAAGGAAAGAGGAGAAGAATAGACATTTGGCTGAGCTTCGCGAGTGGTAACGTAGCTTGTGTGTTTTTTCCATTTTGACTACCTTAGCTATCTAAAGGTCTTTGCGACTGGAATGATCAGTCACCGTTCCCTTCTCTCCAGCCTGATTCCAAAAGTGGGAATGCGAGGAGCAAAGACCCAAAAACGCCTGGGTCCCTCTTGTGAAAACGAGTGAAGGGCAACCCCGGGTCTTTCGTTGTTCTGTGCGGCGAGGAAGGTTCGAAGAAGTGTGAGTGAGTGAGTGAAAAGAAACCCCATTTTCCTCCTTCGCCCCGTTTCTTGAGAAAGGTTCGATGATGTGAGAGCGAGTGAGTGAGGAGGAACCCCGTTTCCACCCTTCGCTCCGTGCGATGAGCAAGATTCGATGATAAACAAGCAAGGATCGTTACCGTCGAACTCACTTCTTCCAAAATCCCACAGCTCTAAGCGTGCAGACTATTGAGCTCCGCCAGAGCTTTCTCCAACCTCTCCTTCTCAGCCGTCAACTTGGCCCTCTCCGCCTCGCGCTGCGGGTCCTCCGCCAGCAGGAGCGCACACTCCTGCGCATCATCCGCGTGCAACTCCTCAAGCAGCGTACGCGACACGTCCTCGCGCAGCGGTCTCATGACGCCGCGCTCGATGCTCTTGGCGATGGTGTCGATGAAGCACATGGAAGCGGTGTCGTAGTATGTCGTGATGGTGGCTGCGCATTCGAGTTCGATGGCCCATTCGTCGTCGCTCAAGTGCGCTTGCGTCCAGACCAGGTCGCGAGCTTTCTCGGCGCGCTTATCGTTGGGGGTGGGTTTGGGCTTGCCTGCTTCGTGCGTGTCGAAGTATTCTTTTGTGCGCTGCAGACGGCGAGCGCTTTCGACTTCGCGCAGGCGTCCGGCTCTGACGGCGGTCCATTTGCTGCAGGTTACGGGACGCTCTTGCTCGCAGAGAAGGAGGTATTTGATGTGGTCGGTTTGAGCGCGCATGATTTTGTTGACGAGGCTGGTCAGAGTCTCGGTGGTGCGTGTGTAGAAGCGTGTGGCGCGGCGGCCGGCGAGATCCTGTGCGATGGACTCTTGGATCTGAGTGAGGATTTTGCTGGCAATGTCTTTCAGCATGCGTTCGACGAAGACGTCCCAGTTAGAGAGCGCTTGGAGGATCAGGCGGTCGGTGACTTTGGAGTTGATCGAGCCTGGAACGCCGCTGGTGTTGCCGCAGTCGTATTCCGCGCGAAGAGCATCGAGAGTGTATCGCGGCTTTTGAACTGCAGGCGCAGATGGTTCTTGTTTGACGCGTCGGTGAGAAGACGGTGTGGCTTCGGCGTTGCGCTTTCTAGAAGTAGTGGGCGTAATTGCGTTTGCAAACCTCTGAGGCAAAGGATTGGGCGTAGGATCTGGCATGTCTTCATCATCCGATGATAAAACGACGGAAGGCGCCTTCCATCCAGGCGTCTTCCAATCAAAAGTTGGCTTGTAATCCGCGAGCTGCTTCCTGCATTCCAAGATGACTGCATGGACATCGTGACGGAACACGTTGGTGTCTCCGTCTGCCTTGACATGGTCGGAAATGGTGGAAGCAAGCTTGCTAATCTCGCTGAAGACGGTGAGCGTGGGATGAGTCGGGCGATCGGGGAAGAGTAAAAGTTGCGCGCTGATGTCGGAGAGTCTGTTGCCAACGCGGGCCAAGACCTCTGGAAGTCTAGGATGAAAATTAGCAGGGTCACTACTAGCTCGAGTCTTCTGGGGTACTTACTCTCCACGGATGTGGTCAGTCAAACTGAGTGAGATTGCCTCCTGCAGTCTTGGAATGCCGAAGCGCGGCTGCAAATCAGAAGCAAAGGTGTTCCACGGCTCGCGGCCGAACAGTTTCGCTTCGGATTCCCTAGCATCAACGCCGTTCTGAATCTCTTCCTGAGACAACAGCTTCACCGCAAACCATCCACGACCGAGTGAGAATCTGCCGTGCATGATATCCTTGATGTAATCCATCTTGAGGGGAGATGCAAGATCCGTCTTCGTCAAAACTCCCAGCGTGCGGGTCTCTGCCTTGCAATTCTTGATGATACCGAGAGTTTTGGAGGTCTCAACATCTTGATCGGCTCCGCAGGCCAGCAAGACGAGCGTCTTCTCGTCTTCGATATACTCAGAGATGAGCTTCTCAATCCACTTGACCAGTGCTTGATCTTGGCCATCCTCGACTACCTGGATAGACCCGGGAAGATCGTAGAACGAGAGTTCTGGAAGTCCTGGACCTTGGATTTCCAGGCTGATGATATTCGGCGAGAAAGCGACTTGAAGAGGGTGCGGATAGGTAACGTCGGCGTTGAGAAATTCTTGTGGGTTGTGACGCGGATTGAGCACAGCCAATTGTGCTCTGCGAAGCATAATCTCGAGCTCAGCCTTGTTGGTGACGGTGACAAAGTGCGATATGACGGGCTGGTCACGTCGGCAAAAATGGCCGGTGCTATTGCGGTCATCGAACCAGAAAGGTTGCTTGATAGACAGGACGCACTGCCATGTCCCAGTGAACGTCATTTGAGAGGAAGTAGTGATAAGGAAGGGGCATCTGCATAGGAAGTTAGGTACTGTAGACACGCATGAGGACAGTAAAATATATACCGAGTGCATGTGCCTTGGCCGCGAGGGAGTGAGATGTCGCACACTGCTTCGACAACAGAGCTTTTGCCGGCGGACTGATCTCCCACAATGACAAACTTTGGAAGTGAGGATAAAGTGGCGTCAATGCCCAAATCCTCGAGTTTCTTGATGACTTGGATGTGGTTGTGAGAATCGGCGCCAATAGAGTACATGGCGGCGTGGTCGCCGTTTGGGGGCGTCGCCTCCATGCTTGCTTGAGTCTCCGTCGGCGTGTCTGGGGCGGCAGATGCTGATGTCGTCGAGTGGATCGTCTGCGCACGACTGCTTGAGTTGAGGTTGGTGGAAGACGATACTGTTGGACCGTCGGTCTGTTCTGCTTTGATAGACCTGGTCATGCTGGTGTCGTGTCAGTGGGAAAAGGGTGAGGTGATCAAACTAGCAGCGAGTTGAGTGGGGCTTCAAAGGAAGCTGCTCAAGATTGCAAGGAAAGAGCGGCGCAGTGCCAAGCTTCACGTGAAAGTGAAGTGGACTGTGAATGTGAAAGCCTGGCTGGATGAGACAATCTCGACTTCTTGCGCGATGGTGCTAGACAAAACCGACCGGTGAAAATCCAAGGAAACCCTTCTCACCTGACTTGCAGCTCGGAGACGTGTTGCTTCTGGTATTTGAATAATTTTATGTATGAGAAAGTGAAGGCTCAGGATCAGTGAATGTGCCAGGAGGAATGGGAAGAGGAAGCCAGGGAAACCATCGAGGGGCGCCCTTTTATGTTGGTGGCCTGGCGTAGGAAGGCCAACGACTTTACGACTGATTTGTGAATAGCTTCGATCAATGCAAATGTCCGCCATCTTCGCACTCGTCCAAGCTTGATACCTGCTCACAATTCTTCACGCCAAGTGCAGCTGTTCCTAGGACGAAGTCAACCAGCAGATTGAGATGAGATGTGAAGTGGTGTGTTCGGAGCACCGAGGACAGGGATTGACGTCTATTGCGTGACTTGCGCGGAAGGCTGAAACAAACGAGAGATAAGACGCTGGACGTGTCCTAAACGATGTTCTCTATGTTCATGAGGGCCGATGCCGTGACTTGACGGTGAACGGATAGGGGCAAGATTATCTTTAAGGCCTGTGCAACACGACATCGATGAAATATCAAGCGCCATTGGTTGACTTACAAACGATTGTCAATGCAGGAGACCTGTGCAATTCGGCGGAACATGATGGGCGTTTGCCTCACAGGTCTTCACAGGGCTTGACAAGTGATGAGGAGGGCAAATGAAGCTCGTGACATGCACATTTGACCGATGCTGCTTGATTTTCTGATCAGAACCGAGGTCATCGCCTCGATTTTGGCTTGCTGAAGGGCGTCCAGTGTGTACAATATCTTTATACATGTGTGAAGAGACGATGAAGTGAAGTGTGAAGTGAGCGGAGGAGTCGTGGGAGTCTGTGAATGCGGGGCGTGATGATCGCAGCTGGCCCAGATCGCAGGTTGGACCCTGGTCGTTACACTCGAGGGGGAAGGTGAGCTGCGCGTCGTCAAGACAGGTTGCACTGCCTGTATATACATCCTGTCCTTTCATGCCATCCACCTAATAAGAAACGACCGATTATTTGTGAGTTGCCAAAAAGCCGAAGCTGCACATTCAAATCTGACAATCAAGCATAGTCTCTACTCGACCGTCTTCACCCCTCGAATCGAGTCCACGTATACCGCATCGACATCCCACCTCTTCCGAGCGGGACAGCTTCACAAACGAAATATGGCGAGTCTACAGGTTCCCGTGCGTGGCGCAAGAGGCGGTGCGCCCGTCACCAAGGCTGTCATTCTGGTATGAAAGATATGGAATGGAACAAAACAAAAAGACACTTGGCTGAAGTGAGCAGGTTGGCGGACCATCAAGAGGAACCCGCTTCCGTCCTCTCTCCCTCGATCTCCCAAAGGTATGAAAGCCTTCGACAAACGCCAAACTCTGCCGGGATACACATCGATTAACATATATCAGCCCCTCTTTGAAGTCGCTGGTCACCCCATCATCTCACACTGCTTCGCCGCGATCACTAAGCTCCCTGAGATCCGCGAGGTCTTCATTGTTGGTTACTACGATGAAGCTGTCTTCCGCGACTTCATTAAGGACTGCGCACGCACACACCCGCAAATCTCCATGAAATATCTTCGGGAATACCAGGCTCTGGGAACTGCCGGTGGCCTTTACCACTTCCGCGATGCTATCCTCAAGGGCCGCCCCGACCGTTTCTTCGTTCTCAACGCCGACGTATGCTGCTCTTTCCCCTTGGAGCAGATGTTGCGCCTCTTCGAAGAGAAGGATGGCGAGGCGGTCATTCTCGGAACTCGCGTGCCCAACGATGCGGCCACCAACTTTGGCTGCATCGTCAGCGACACCCACAGCAAGCGCGTTCTGCATTACGTCGAAAAGCCCGAATCTCACATCTCCAACCTGATCAACTGCGGCGTATACCTCTTCGCCACCGAGGCCATCTTCCCCAGCATCAAGTCTGCGATTAAGCGTCGCGCCGATCGCCCACGTCTGGTCTCATACCCCTCTTCCGATGCCCTTGACGCTGCCTACCTCCCCCGCTCAGCCGCAGACGAGGACGATGATGGCGAGAAGACCGAGGTGGTTCGTCTGGAGCAGGACATCCTCTCGGACCTCGCCGATAGCCGCCAGTTCTACGTCCTCGAGACCAAGGATTTCTGGCGTCAGATCAAGACTGCCGGTTCCGCCGTGCCCGCCAACGCCCTGTACCTGATGAAAGCCTTCCAAGCCCAGAGCGAGGAACTCGCAAAGCCCTCCGCCACCATCCTGCCCCCCGTCTTCATCCACCCCACAGCACAAGTCGACCCAACCGCAAAACTAGGCCCCAACGTCTCCGTCGGCCCACGCGCCGTGATCGGCGCCGGTGCTCGCATCAAGGAAGCCATCGTCCTCGAGGACGCTGAGGTCAAGCATGACGCCTGCGTGCTTTACGCCATCATCGGCTGGAGCAGCCGTGTTGGCGCGTGGGCGCGTGTGGAAGGCACTCCAACACCTGTGCGCGAACTCAGCACCAGCGTGGTCAAGAACGGAGTCAAGGTGCAGAGTATTACGATTCTCGGCAAGGAGTGTGTCGTGGCGGACGAAGTAAGGGTGCAGAACTGCGTTTGCTTGCCTTTCAAGGAGCTCAAGAGGGTGAGTACATCCCCAAGTCCCATCGTAACTTTTATGGAAGGAAGATCGCTGACTTTTGATAAACCAGGACGTGCAAAACGAAATTATCATGTAAAAGCCGCCAGGCCCCAACATCAAAAAGCAAACAACCCCTGCATGCGCATATGCCCAGCACTAGCAGCGCTTGATTATATATCCACAAGACTACTTCAGCATTGTTCATCCCCCTTCACGCATGCAGCAGGCCTTCTTCTTCTTCTTCTTCTTCTTCTTCTCTTTCCTGTCTCTGGCGTTTTAATGATAGAAAATGTCCACTCCGAGCAAACACTGAATTTACCAGGCATAGCCTTCGAAAATGCCTTCGTATTTCTGTTTCTTCTAGCTTCTTCGTTTGTCTGAGAGCACGACTTGCCGCTGTACTAATCACTTAAAAAAAACTTCAAGGTCATCTTCGGTGTTCCCAGTAATGGCTCCTCGAGTCGAACGTATAAATGGCTCGTATACACCAGCCACTAATAAATTGCCATCGACTCGAGTCTTCCATACTATAGGTTAAGACACCTTGACTGCCTGCCTTCTCACATGTTCGATTAAGGGTTTCTCGAGTCTGTTATGTAATTGGCCTGGCTACGTCTGCCGCTAGTAGATTGCCATCGACTCGAGTCTTCCATACGACAGGACAAGGCGATCCAAGTGCCATGACTACAAACAAGTGCATGTACCTTTTTTCGATGCTCGCATCGCGCTCTGGTCGAGTCAGATACCAGATACGTGATTCGCTCCTATCGACCCGGCGCTAGTAAATCGTCAACGACTCGAGTCTTTCATGCGATAGGTCAAGACACCTTAACTACATAATCCCATACTGAGATTTGGGGGTTTTCGAGTCTGATACAGCATTCGCTCGGAGTCGTCCGCCGCTAGTAAATTGCCAGAGCGACTCGAGTCCGCCAAATGGAATCCCTACCTCACCTTACTTTGACTCTCTTGCCATACTTTTGATTGCTCGTATCGATGCTCCTCGAGTCTGATGCGTGTTTGGCTCGGACTCTTCCGCCGCTAGTAAATTGTCAACGACTCGAGTCTGATATACGATAGGTTCAGGTGTACCTAGACGATTGTTCACGTGCGACTGAACGCATCGCGGTCTACTCGAGTCTGATGAACGATTTGCTTGGAACCGTCCGCCGCTAGTTAATTGCCAAAGACTCGAGTCTGCCGTACGGAATCCCTAGCTGAGATATTTCACCTCACCTTACTTTGACTCTCTTGCCATATCCTTGATGCTCATGTGGACCATTCGAGTCTGATGGTCAATTGGCTCGAACGTTACCGCTGCTAACAAATTGCCAAAGACTCGAGTCTGCGGTACGGAATCCTTAGCTGAGGTATTTCACCTCACCTTACTCTAACGCTCTTGCCATCTTCTTAGTGCTTACTTCGATGTTCTTCGAGTCTGATATGCAATTGGCTCGTATATACCCGCCGCTAGTAAATCGCCAGCGACTCGAGTCTTTGTTAGATATAGGTACCTACGAAATCCCTAGATATATGTAAGTGTTAAAAACTACTAGCTGCTACGAATAAGGACGCCATAGGTAGGGACTTGAATACGTCTCAGCATTGGATTAACTACCTTGACTATTCCCGATGTTCATACTGTTGCTCTTCGAGTCTGATATGTAATTGGCTTGGGATCATCCGTAGCTAGTGGAATGTCAAGGACTCGAGTTTCCTCTCTCAGGTACCTCACTTCACCTCATCTTAAGTACCTCATTCTCAGTGCTCACGTCGAAGGCGACTCGAGTCTGCTCTGTAGTTGGCTCGGAGTCAACCGCCGCTAGTAGATTGCCAGCGACTCGAGTCTGTACTCGAGTCTGTACATTGTTGTACTCGAGTCTGCTCTGCCTTAAGTACAGGTAAGGTAGGTATCGTTGGAACTCTCACGTTGCGAGCTCCGCGGTTATGAGATGTGATTGGCGCGCTTAACCCCGCCGCTAGTAGATTGTCAAAGATCCGACAGTTTTACATCGGACTCCGTAAGGTATTGTGTTCTCGATGCTAACAGAGGTTCTCGAGTCTGATATATGATTGGCTCGGCGTCCTCCGCCGCTAGTAAATTGTCAGCGACTCGAGTCGAAGGGCAGAAGTCTACGGACACTTCATGTTGATCTTGATGAGGTGATGTAAGGTGTGAGTCGCTGGTTCATACATGTATGGATCTAGAGAATGATGAGATGCACACTGCTTGAGTTTGTAGATCGATTGAATCGCTGGAAATTCCTCGATAGACTGGGAGAAGAGCTCTTCGTCTTGTTTGAAGACGAGTGGCAGATGTGACACATACGATGTTAATCCTTGACGGTGTACCTCGTCGGATTGCGTCCTTTCTTTATGGATTGAGACTATGCGTTTTTGGTAAGGCAGTGTTTGGAGTGTATGTGGCAACGGTTGATGCAACAACCTTGAAGACTCATGGCAATAAGTGGAAACGAGGCCATGCATATTGGGCTGGAAACGAAGCGTGAAACTCTGACCGCAAGCTCTGCTAGGTAGTTATACACTTTTTGTTCGTTGATTCTCTTCTCGTGCTCGCTTTCGACGTCTAAACTATTCTCTATGATGGCGATAAGCGCCATGCCGACATGAAACCCATGCTTTGCATCACATTAGATGATTCCTACGATCTAATCATACTCGGCTGCTCTCTAGCTACGCTCGCTACCGCGCAGACGGACGACCTGGCCGTACTTCTGCAGCTTAGTGATGAGCTGATCGCCCTGCTTGACGACGTCGTTGTACCTGAAAAGAGATATTGTCAACATTGAAACGACGATAGGGAGCGAAAAAGGTAACAACTCACTGCTTATTCTTATCATCCGGCCTCTGCGTCTCAATAACGCCCTTGACGCGGTCAATAGTGCAAGGCAGCCTCTGGCTAGCAATGAAAGGCGCGAGGTCCTTGTCCAGCCAAGCAACGCTGACGCCGAAGGAGCCAGCCATGCTCTCCAGGCCGACGACCTTGTAGCTCTGCAGGAGCTGGGCGTAGGCACGCAGCCGCATCTCGCGCACGAACCAGTTCTTGTGCTCGTACAGGTAGCGGTCCTGGGAGAGGAAGTTGGTCTCGACGGCCGCCAGGGAGGTGAAGAAGGAGCTGTAGTTGCCGGCGTAGAGCGAGGAGACCATCGTCGCCAGAGGGCTGAAGTCGATCTCGGGCTCGGCGTCGGGCTGCGAGCCGGAGCCGAGCGTGGTGAGGTTGACGACCGTGGGCTTGGGGTTGGTGGTGGAGGACTTCTTGGCGTCGGAGTCGGTCTCCATGCTGTCGTCTGCTCCCTGACCGGCGGATGGCGCACCGCCAAGTGCGGAGAGGCGGTCGTCGCTCGATGCTGCCCCAAAGACGGCGCGGATCTCAGGCGCGTCTACAACCTTGGATTTGAAATCGCGGCGCGGCAGCGCTACCGCACCGGCCAGGGTGGCGTACACGACAAGAGAGCTGTAAGGGCAAAGTTCGGTGGAGGTGAAGGTTGAGAGAGAGTTGAGGAGTGGCGCCGCAGCCAGGCTGTGTGAGCGGATGGTAAGCAGGTGCAAGCCGGTGTAGGCCTTCAGTCTGTTGCGGCGATCCCAGTCACCACCAGACTCGACCAGCTGCTGTGCACGGTCGATGTTCTTCTTGACAAGCAGCTTGTCGTCGAAGAACATTCCTATTCTGATGATGGCGAGAACGATGTCGATCTTGGTGCCCAGAATGCTCGTCTTCTCAAACAGCTTCTCGAACTCTTCCAGCGACTTGTCTTTATCGCCGACCTTCGCATAGAACTCCGCGCGCTTGCCCTGTGCAGTAGCAACCTCGGTGTCGCCAGCATTCTCCACCGCATCATCCTCCTCCTTCTGAATCGCCTCCAGCTCTTTCTCGTTGTCGGCCTTCAACTCGTTATAGAACGCCTCGTCCCAGGGCAGATCGACGCTCTTGTCAGTCTTGCCGCCCAGCACACCAACAATCGATGGAGCATTGATACTGCTTGTCCGCCTTAGGAGGTTGTAGGGTGATGGCGAGCCAGTGTTTGTGTTTGCGCGGGAGATTGAAGGTGATAACGAGCCGCCCTCGCCGGACGCATTCAGCTTGCCGGTCTGAGGATGTGCCAGGTGGGCGTAGAGGGGCGCCATCTTGTGTTCGCGAATAGCATCTTGGAGAGTCTTCAATGACGTCTGCTTGGTTGCTGTGTCTGTGGTGGGAGAGGCGAGGCCGAACACCGACTGCGCGAGCGGGAGGATTGGGTATTTCAGGTATTGTGGTTCACCCATGATGGTGAGAGTAGTCGTGGATGGGTATTATCGTGTGTGATATAAGGGTGATGGCGGGTTAGAAGGTGAGTGGGTGGAATGAGATGGGTGTTGGCAGGTAAAGAGCAGTGGTGGTGAGTGAGCAGTAGAGAGCTCGATGGAACTGAAGCCGCGTTTCCAGCATCATACCCGCCGCCGTCACTCAGATCGAGCCTCTCATAATAGCTGAGAACTGATCTGATGCGGCACTCGCCAGGCGCCTTGCGTCCCGCCGAAACCCTTTATCTCGGCTCGCCCTACCGACTGGACCTTCAATCTCCCCGAACATCGTCATTCACGCGAGTCGCTTCTATTCAACTTCACTTCACTCGCCCATACACACACTTTCACAGGATATCGATCTTCATTCGCGAGCACGTGGACGTGCCACACGGATTTGCTTCATTTCGTTCTTCTCTTCAACTTCACCTTCTGCCATCCACGAGCTTGTGTGTTTTGAAGAAAGACCTTTAATATCCTAAACTGTTAACGACCACCAAATTCAAAAGCGACACACGTCCACCAAGACATCTATCGACACAATCACAACATGCCTTCGCAAGAGCCCGAAGAGCAGCCTTGGGACAGCGGCAACAGGCGCCAGGCAGCCAAAAGAAAGAGAGAGACACCAGCTCAGCGCCTCGCTGCGAACAAGGCAAGCAGGAGTAACACCCCCAACGCCTTCGCTCGTAGGTCACCACCGCGAAATGCGGCGCCACCACCTCAAGACGACGACGACGACGGCGATCGATCCCCTCCGCGCAAACTCAAGCGACCTGGCGCTAGAGCCACGGTCGGTCGCGAGCAAGCTGGTCAGATGCAGCGACAAGTAGAAGAGCGACAGCGCAAGGAACTCGCTGCGCGACAGACGCATGGAGCTGAATTAGTTGCGGAGCATTACAACGCTGTACCGGAGCGCGGTCGTGAGTGGAGAAGCACGGAGAGTAAGATCAAAGGATTGCGAAGTCTGAATAACTGGATTAAATCGACATTGATTCAGAAGTTTTCGCGACCTGAAATGCCGGTCGAGCACATGACTGTTCTCGATATGGCATGCGGCAAGGGAGGAGATCTCGGCAAGTGGGAAAAGGCGCCGCAGACACCTTCACTGTACGTTGGTTGCGACATTGCCAACATTTCAATCGATCAGGCCCGATCGAGGTATGCGGAGTCTATGCGGAGGAACAACGGTCGTCACCGGAGGGCTCAGCCAATGCAGGCAGAGTTCTATGTGCAAGACACATTCGGTACATCTCTGGGAGACATTCCGATCGTTCGTCAAGTAGGCTTCGATCCGAACGCTGGGCCTGGCCCGCAGGTGATTCAGGGAAGGATGTTCAGCGGAGGGTTCGACGTGGTGAGCATGATGTTTGCTCTGCATTACAGTTTCGAAAACGAGGCATTGGCGAGAGGCATGTTGAGAAACGTGTCTGGCGCTCTGAAGAAGGGCGGACGATTCATTGGCGTGATGCCAAATTCAAATGTGATCACTGAGAGGGTGAAGGATCTGCTGGCGAAGGAAGCGCCGTCCAAGACTCCGAATGGCAAGGGCACGCCCGCGAAGACACCGGAGGCAGGCGCAAAGCAGGACGACGAGGACGGAGACGACTGGGATCCTGAAAAGCCATCGGAGCCGCAACCAGCAGCTGACGCCAATGGAGACGACGACGATGATTGGGACCCGGAGAAGCCCAGCGAGCCTCAACCGTCTGGAAACGGTAATGCTGAAGAAGAAGACGACGACGATTGGGATCCCGAGAAACCGTCGGAGCCGATAGCCGCACCGTCGGAAGGTATCTCGACTGCCGCACCTACCACCACGGCGGACGCAACACCGGCGCAAGACCCTTCATCTACCACTCCTGCCAGTTCTCTACCACCCCTCGAGTTTGGAAACGACTTATACACGGTCCGTCTCCCTCGCAATCAACCTTTGGTCTCAAAGCCACTGCCGCGCGATGGTATTTTCCGTCCACCTTTCGGATGGAAGTACCACTACAGCCTGCAGGAAGCCGTTGATGCACCGGAGTTTATTGTTCCATTTGAGGCATTCCGTGCTCTTGCCGAAGAGTACGGGCTTGAGTTGCTATACCGGAAGGGTTTTAGGGAGGTGTACGAGGACGAGAGCGAAGACCGCGAGCTGGGCATGCTAGCAGAGCGTATGGGTGTACGCAGCCGCGATCGCAGTGCACCCAATCGCGGATGTTTGGTAGGCGACGAGGAGATGGAGGCGGCCGCGTTCTACCACGCATTCTGCTTCTACAAGACGTGAGAACAGCATCACGCGCGGGCGGGAAGAAACCGCCCGGACCCTTCAATATATGTAGTTTTATTTTTGTAGCGATATCACAACACAATCAAATCCGACCAAGGGGCATTATGCTCGAAAGTCTAGACGGCGCAGATCTATTCTCGGCGCCAGCCACTTGCCATCCCTGTCTCAGACCATCTCATCACTGCGAGCCGCCTCCACCGAACTTCTCTCCACCTCAGCCCATCCACTCACAACTCTGCTACCACCTCTGCACGTGCCGTTCCTCAACACGCCTGACGCGATTCTGCACTTGCGCTCGACCGACGGTATACGGGCTTATTGCGTTTCAAAAGGAGACATGGGAAGAATTGTTTGGTTGTTTTTGTGGAGAGCAGGCTCGCCGTTGAAGACGCGCGAACGGCCCAGAAAGGGAGGGATTGCTCGCGTCGCGCCTGAGTTGGAGAATGTATCTTGGTATTGACCGTGCTATTGGCATGCAAGATGCACACATGATGGAATTTCCACATGTTCACTTCGGCGATGAGACCTGCTCAGAATAATACCAACATGACTCTTCGCTAATGCGGTACAGGTGGCTTTCAAGAATCTCCATGGCTACCAGTTGCTCTGCCCGAACTTGACCACAAGGCAGGCTGCCAGTACAGAGATCGCGGGAGTCTCAGTCAAGTACCGGCCACGGAGACGGCATCTGCCTCCTTTCTCCTGTATCCATCGTGGTAACAGTTCGCGCTAGGCCTATAGCAGCTCAAACGCTATAGCTGAGCGCTGCTATATAGCGACAACGTCGGCTGGCAGGTAGCCTGAGGCAAGAGCACGCACCACAGAGAAGACTCTCACCACCGTATCGCCCGTTGCATGTCTTTGATCTCCCTTCCACCGGCCAGTGATCCTCATTTCCCACCACAAAGCCACCGCCTGCGAGGAGAGGCAGGTGTTGATACCGCGTTCGCGCGACAGAGGGATAAGTACCATCTCATCTCTCTTCCTCATCGACGTTTTCCCATCTCATCTCATTCTCACACCAACCCCAAGACACTCGTTTCCGACAATCACCCAACTGAGCCGCTCTTTCACCCAATCAATTTCCAATCCAACGCACGACTTTGCTTACGATCAGCAATCGTCGCATCACTCTCTCTTTCGTGACACATTTCCCCACAGATCATCCAACACAATGGTGAACAAGTCTCTCGCCCTGTTGGCCTTCACGGCCCTGGCCGCTGCCTCGCCCGCTCCTCAGCTCGGCGCTCTCGGTAGCCTTGGAAGCCTCGGTGGCCTCGCCGGTGGCAAATCCTCCTCTGACAAGTCCGGCGAGCCCATGCCCGACACCCTTTCTTACAACAAGCCCTTCGAGTATGAGGACCAGGACTGGGAGGACCCGACTACCTCCACTACTACCGCGCTGAACGAGCTCCCCAGCTCGACTTACGTCAAGGATGTTCCTACCACCGCCCGCCAGGAGGCTCCTGCTGCTTACACTACTCCCGTGACCAACAACAACGAGACCCCCAGCAGCTACGAGCAGCCGAAGCAGAACAACGAGACCCCGGATGCTTACGAGCAGCCTGAGCAGCAGAGCAATGAGACTCCTTCCACCTACGAGCAACCTGAGCAGCAGAGCAACGAGACCCCTTCCACCTACGAAGCTCCTAAGCAACAAGACAACCAGACTCCCGACACTTACGAGCAGCCTGAGCAGCAGAGCAACGAGGCTCCCGCTACTTACGAGGCTCCCAAGCAGCAGGCCAGCCAAACTCCTGACGCTTACGAGGCGCCCAAGCAACAGAGCAACGAGACTCCTGCTTCTTACGAGCAGCCTCAACAGAACAACGAGGCTCCCGCTACCTACGAGGCCCCTAAGCAGCAGGCCAGCCAGACTCCTGACGCCTACGAGGAGCCCAAGCAGCAGAGCAACGAGGCGCCCTCCACCTACGAGGCCCCCCAGCAGCAAGATGCTCAGACCCCGGATGCCTACGAGGAGCCTGCTCAGCAGAACAGCGAGGAGCCCACTTTCGCCAACGAGGCACCCGCCGCCTACAACCGCCGCAGCGTCGAGCAGGGCTACGGCAAGGCCGAGTTCGAGAAGGAGAGCCACAAGCCTTCCACCACTGCAGCTGCCGCCTGTGTCGCTCAGTCCTCTGACGTCGAGAGCTTCATCTCCAGCAACCTCCCTGCCATCTCTTCCTCCAACCCTTCCTTCGGCAAGGCCGCTGAGAGCTACCTCTCCCACGTCTCCAGCTCTTCCAGCTCTCTCGCCGCCGCCAAGCAGTCCTCTCCCGTCTGGTCTGCTTCCCCTTACACCACCCCCACCGTCCAGCCAGCCATGCACTCCACCACCAAGGACTGCGACTGCACATCCTCGCACTCCCACGCTGCGCAGAAGCAGATGACGACCAGCACCACCCCCGCCGCCGTCTCAGCCACCACTCCCCTGCGCGACTCCGCCGTCCCCACCGACGCCAAGATCTTCATCAACCCGCTCGCCAACACCACCAGCGCCACCCCCGAGGACGAGCAGCACCTCGTCTCGCCCGAGGACAAGACCGCCTCCTACTCCGCCGAGGAAGTCACCGGCCCCACCGCCGCGCTCGCCGTCGCTTCCACCACTTCCAAGGCTCTCCTGCCATACTACCCGACCACCACTGGCGTTGCCAACTCCACCAGCGGCATCGCGGCTGCGACTAGCGGCGCCGGTGGCCAGTCCAACAACACCCTCCCTGAGTTTGAGGGCGCGGCTTCCGCTTCCAGCTTTGTGGGCGGAAGTGTTGTCGCTCTTGCGCTTGCTGCTTTCGCTTTCTTGTAAATGAGCTGAGCAGTGAGTGAAGGAGGGGTGAAGTGGTAGAAGCAGCAAAAGCACCAATAGTGACGAACGAGAAAAGCTCTGGTAGCTCTGGCAGAAAAACAGGTTGGATCTTGGTGTTAATTTTGCTTCATTAATCTCTCGACGAGGAAAACCCACTTTATTTCCTTTCTACTTTGCTTTTGGGTTTATGCTGGGATCCATGTATTGATTACTGGAAAAGGGAGGCGGAAAAAGATGGAACTGTCTTGTTATGATATGCTGGGATCTGGTTGGCGTTTTGTGTTTTTATCTTCTTCGATGTTAGTGTTATTAGTATACCATATCCTCAGATAGAAGGAGTTTATCAATATTCTTTATGTTACTTATCTTTCATCTTTTCTTTTGCCATCGATGCCCGAATCAGATGACGAAACGACATGCAGGTGGCTTGGTCTCACGCCACTCATGCAGAAAGCTATACTGATAGGGTGTTGACGAAGCTGCCTGCAGGTAGGTGTTGCACATGTGAGCAGCATGGCGATTCAGCTGAAATGCTGCTGACGGACATGACTTGATGCTACGATTTTCCACTGACATGAAACCAAAGCAAACCGAAAGTCGATAAACGACGTGCTGTTGACAATCTTCGCCACGCCTTATCCAAGCCTCGCCGGTGTTGACCAGCTTCACCAGAACAAAGGCTTGGTCTTCGCATCTAACCACTCGAATCAGCCTCTCAGGTTTCAGACTCACAATGTCGGGGTCATCGTATGACAACATCACCAACTACGGTGGCAACGTCCACATGGGCAATATCTACCACCAAGGCCTATCCCGCGACCAGCAGACTCTGCGATCGATCATGGACAGCCTTCGTTATGATGGTATGGAGACTCGCCGGGATATGCTCGCTGAGGCGGAGAGAGGGACGTTTGACTGGGCGTTTAAAGACGCTGAAATGGCAGTCAGACGCAGAAATTGGAACTGGGAGAAAGTGGACCTGACATTCAGACCTTGGCTGGAAGGTAACGACGAGGGAATGTTTTGTGTCCTTGGAAAACCTGGGTCAGGGAAATCTACCTTCATGAAGTATCTCAGCCATCACTCAGATATCGAAGAGGCTTGTCAAGCGTGGCTGCAAGGAAAGAGACTACTTCGCGCGGAATACTTCTTCTGGATTGCAGGGACTGGACTACAGAAGAGCTATGTTGGTCTTCTCAGAAGCCTTCTGCATCAGTGTCTTCTGGCACTGTCAGGCTCCGAATCTGAAGTTGATGTTCAGATCGTCAGAGATGCGTTGCAATCAAGGTGGTCTTCCCTCAGAAGACGTGCCGCATGGGACAGTCGAGAGTTGGAAGATGTGATTTCACGCCTGGTGTTGTCGCTTTCTGACACTAAATTCTTTTTCCTGGTCGATGGGTTGGACGAATGCGAGCCACAGGAGCACCTGGATGAGTTGGCGCGGAAAATCGCCTGGATGTCAGAGCTCTCAAACGTCAAGCTCTGTGTTTCTTGCCGACCTTGGGAAGACCTGACACGGAATCTTACCTTTACTTCGACGCTTTGCATCGAACAGCTCACACACAACGACATGAAGGTTTACTTGGAGAGTCGACTGCTTCGCTCAGGCATGAATGCAACCGCTCATTCGCGATTTCGGCAAAAGACTGCGCAAGTCGAAAACTTGATGCACGATATTATCCGTGCCGCCGAGGGAGTTTTCCTTTGGCTCGAACTGATGACAGAAGAATTGGTCAGCGCAATTCGCAAGAACGGCAATATTGATCGGTTGAGGCGAGTCTTCGAAGAATTTCCGCCTGATTTAAATTCGTACTTTTCCACACTGATATACGAACGCATACATAAAGGCAAATCTAATGTGTCGGACACTGCAAGTGCGCTGAAACTCGCTATGGTGATACACAGAAACGGGCTCGATAAAACGTTCGATAATTCCCGATCAGTCGTCAATTTCTGGCTTCTTCAAAACGGAGATCTGGCCGAAGGAATGTCGTGGCATGTTTTTGACCTGGAACCTTACTCGACGCTCGACTGCGAACGAATGGTGGAGACGACGAGGCGCTTTCTCTCTCTAACATGCAGAGATCTCCTGGTAATTGTGCCGACACTTGACGCGAGGGAAACGCCACTCCATGCAAACGTAGAGTTCCTTCATCGATCGGTCTTCGACTTCTTGAACAGTCATGACATTAAGCTTGAGATAGAGAACTCATCGCCCAAACATTTCGATAATTAAAATAACTCAACGAACTCAGCATCATGTGCCAGCTCTGTTTGCTAAGAGAGCCAGGCCTCTGCGATCGGATGCACTCAGCATCAAATCATGCTATTGATCGGTATTACAAGAGGCAAGGGCTCGAGCAACGATTGCTCTCGGTATGCGACCGCATTTTGGCCAGGCGCACTATGAAAACGTGTGAATGCTTGGGCTATCGACATCACTTCGGCAATCAAGCAACCCGGATCCTGCTACAAAATGGCTGCACCGAACATATTCTCGCACTCTTCAGGAGGTGGCCTCACATTGCTACATCTGGATTATATTGGCGTCCTGGAGATGCTAGGAACTTCTATTTAGAAGTTCTGGACGGACACCTTTCTGCTACTGCTAGCACATCCATCATTGAATTGGTCAGATTTTTGTTGATGTGTGGCTTACCACTCAACAGGCTCTGCGATGGGAATAATCGATGCGGCAACTCACTGTGGACCAAATGGCTGCTTGGGTTGAAGTGCCAGGCTGCAAGCACACGATTTAATCCTGATGCTTTGCGCATCTGGCAAACACAGACAGCTGAGGTTGCGTCGTCGATGATCCAGCACGGCGCGGATCCGACACGCTTACTCTGTCTTGCCCCACACCCAGCTGATGTGTACTGTAGCCACGTCTCCGTCGACGACGTCCTTGAAACCCTCATTCCCCTAGAGTATATTGGCCCGATGAGGAGCATTACAGCGGAATACTCACGCGATACCGAACGCCAGAGTACGCAGCGAAAGCAAAGGCTTCGAGCCGTACGAGCGTTTATAGTTTCGGAACGAAATCAAAAGGTCATTGAGGGGCTGACTAGGAATGGAGGCAATACCAGCTTCATATGGGCTAATGAGAAGTTCAATTTCGCAAGATGGTTTTTGCATGATGGCATATACGGGGGTGAAAGGACGCGAACATGCTTGACGGATCTCTCGTCCAACAGTATCAATGGCGGTCTCTTTTCCTGGTGCGATTGCTGCGACAAAGATGTCTTGCTGTGCAAGACATGCTTTCAAAGCTCAGACGGCACTTACGAGATAATCATCGCCAATGCATTTGGAGACAGTGCCATCGCCACCCCGCAATGTGTTCATGCAATTCTCCATTCATCGTTCAGCAAATGGGGCGTTGCCAGCCGCGAAGACTTTGCCGACCGGGTCATAGATCTCATCAAAGAATGGTATCAGAAGAACCCTCTACCCGAAGAGAAGATGATGCAGCCATGAAGAATTGACATCAAGAAATGCGCCTCATCATCAAAACGTCGATGGCGAAGCCCGAAGAGACGAGTCGCAACAGCCACTAATGCGACCTCTACAGCTTCACAACGCAGGTGTATGATCAGAGCCAGGAGCAACAGTCTTGAAGACCGTCGAGACTTCATCTGCGGTGCGACGGCACCGGCGAATCGCTCAGGCTTGAGCGTTTCGCATCACAATGGTCTTTTTACTGAGCATTGAGACATTCAATCTGAGCGCAAAGGAGGGATCTGATTCGACAGACATCCAGAATTCTCCATTCCGCACGACAAATGCGTCCAGCTATTGCTCAAGCAACTTGACTCGTCGCAAAGCCTCACTGCTCCTTCAAGCAGCATGCCTGCAGAAAACGCAAGTCCCTCGCAGAAGTCATTGAAAGGCTGGATCTCAAGCATTGGAAGGGGAAGAGGTTGAATTTTTGCATCTTGAATTCGTCATCTTGAGAATTTCGTTCGCCAGAGGCTCGCACAGAGTCAAGCTTGGTCTAATCTCAGTTACCTCAGCGTATAAATCAGTCATTGAGCCACCAAGCGCGGTTGCGAATTCTTACTCAGTCGAAGATTTGGAGAATTCTGATTGATCAATCGAAGATTGATTGGCATGTATCGATAATCCATGGATGATGATTCAAGGTCGATGGCTGATAGTTGCAAGATATTCGATGGTCGACGCTCGTTATTTGATATTCGATAACCGATTCATCAATTAGACGTCCGATCGAGTGTTGATTCCCGATTGATTGGTCGATTGGTTGATGGATCAATTACATTGATCGTCACGACGGGAACCCCTAATGAACTAATGAAGGTGACCGTAATCGAATCCCATATTCAAGCTTCCCCAGAGTGTGAACCAAACATTACAGTCGTTCACTAAACGTATTGACATCTGCCCGGAACCCATTCCAAAATGCCCATTCTCGATGGAGCTTCCACGTCAAACAAGGTATTCAACTCCGAAATATGCGAATTGCTTTGGGAGCTCAAGTTTGTTGATATTACTTAACGCGATACCAGGCGCTTGCGGTCCAAGTCAGAGTCAATTTCAAATGGCCCATCCCACGCATAGCATCTCACATGTTATATCGATCGACGATTCGATACGCATGAAAACGATAATGAAAATGAACAGAAAATATTGACATTAAAAACGTAACCCATCATATCCTCAGTCAATTTCCTTCAATCCCTTTATCTTGCTCGCCTTGCTCCAAGCATGGCCTTCCTCAAAAACAAGAATTGGGGTACTATCCACTTTCGACCAGAGATGTACACAGATTGCTCTTCCTCACTCCAAACTTCCCAAGATGATGAGGTTAGATGTCCCCGATAGTTTCTTCATATTTTTGCCTTCCTCTTTTCCCAATTCTCCCGAGAAATGCATCACCCAAAAGAACTTTTGAGTCTTTCGTTAAAGAGACAAACACCGTCGCTTGTGCTCGACAGAAAATTGAACACCAGATTCAAATCCAGATCCAGGCCTAAAGTTTTCCGGCCCTCTTGAACAAAGCTCAACGGTACTCCTCCATGAACTCCCTATGGAACTTCTCAATCCTGCCCACCCACTCCGTGCCGGGCGCCAAAAACGTCGTGCGGAAATGCAGCGTGCCCTCCTTCTGCCCAAACCCGCTCCCAGGAACAATACAAACACCCGTCGCCTCGAGCAAGCGCATGCAGTAGAAGTCGTCGGCGTTCTTGCCCTCTTTCTTCGCGGCGTCGATGGCTTTCTGCGGCAGCGCGATGGAGGGGAAGAGGTACATCGAGCCGGCGGGGGAGGCGCACGAGACGCCCTCCATTTTTTGGAAAGCGTTGTAGAGGGCGTGCGCGCGCTGGTAGAGGCCGTTGTAGATCCCGTCGTATTCGGCTTTGTATTGCGGGTAGGAGGGTTCGCCTTCCTTGGGAGGGTTGACCATTACTTCCACCATGCATTGGCCGATGACGGGCGGGCAGAGCATGATGCTGACGAATTTGTAGATTTGCTCGACGACCTGTTTTTGGTGTTAGTTATTAATTTCGTGGAAGAGTGGTGAAGGATTGCAAAGTCTCACCTTAGGGTCGAAGCCGACCATCTCGTAGTAGCCACCACGGTGACCGCACTCGCCGACCATACCCTTGGAAATGCTGTGCAGGGAAGCGAGCTCGACATCGTCGAACTTGCCATCCTTGTTCTTAGGACCAGACTGCAGGTCGCGGAGACCCTTCTTGAAGCTGTGGAAGTTGCCCTCGAAGACGTTGGTCTGATAGACCTCGTCGGCGAGCACGACCAGGTTCTCCTCAGCGGCGAGCTCGATGACGGACTCGACGGATTCGGCCTTCAGAGAGGCGCCAGTGGGGTTTCCGGGGTTGATGACGGCAACGGCGCGCACGTCAATGCCCTCTGCCTGTGCCTTGCGGAGCGCGTCACGAATGCCGGGAACGTCGGTGCCCCAGGCGTCCTCCTCGTTCAGGTA
>MSJI02000196.1:28865-57393 GCA_001931905.2 Cladosporium sp. IMV 00045
CCCCTGCGCGACTCCGCCGTCCCCACCGACGCCAAGATCTTCATCAACCCGCTCGCCAACACCACCAGCGCCACCCCCGAGGACGAGCAGCACCTCGTCTCGCCCGAGGACAAGACCGCCTCCTACTCCGCCGAGGAAGTCACCGGCCCCACCGCCGCGCTCGCCGTCGCTTCCACCACTTCCAAGGCTCTCCTGCCTTACTACCCGACCACCACTGGCGTCGCCAACTCCACCAGCGGCATCGCGGCTGCCACTAGCGGCGCGGGTGGCCAGTCGAACAACACTCTCCCTGAGTTCGAGGGCGCGGCTTCTTCGTCCAGCTTTGTGGGCCGAAGTGTCGTCGCTCTCGCGCTTGCTGCTTTCGCTTTCTTGTAAGTGAGCTGAGCAGTCAGTGAGAAGGGACTGAGGTGGTAGAAGCAGACAAGCACCAACAGCGATGACACGAAAAAGCTCTGGTAGCTCTGGCAGAAAAACAGGTTGGATCTTGGTGTTGAAATTTGCTTCATTAATCTCTCGACGAGAACAAACCCACTTTATTTCCTTTCTACTTTGCTTTTGGGTTTATGCTGGGATCCATGTATTGATTACTGGAAAAAGGGAGGTGGAAAAAGATGAATCTGTCTTGTTATGATATGCTGGGATTTGGTTGGCGTTTTGTCCTTTTATCTTCTTCTTCGATGTTAGTGTTGTTAGTATACCATATCCTCAGATAGAAGGAGTTATTTATTTGTCTATTCAACTGCAAAGTTCCAATAGGATTTGCTCCAAAGCTTGAAAGGTGACTATAGCACTGCTGCTGATGGATTCAATTTGACTGAGTCGAGGTGGAGATGGTAGCATGGAAGTCATCCCAAGCCTTTGCGAATCAACTACAACGGTAAGTTAAAGTCTCTCATATTGCAGACGCACATTGACTTTGATAAAAGAGACGAAAGAACCTCTGGCGACTTCGAAAAAGGATTTCCGCTCGAATGACCAGCAAATGAGCGTCAATCCGATTTATAATGTTACATGACATGTACTGACATCGAAAAGCCATGTGTCGCCCTTATCACAAGGATAAATTATCCTAGGGCAAAAAAGATCATGAATGTGCGACCTTTCACGGCTTTCAGTCTTGCGAAGCAATGTATGGGATAGAATACACGAAGCAGGTGGCTTGGCCTCACGCCATTCATGCAGAATGCCGTACCGATAGGCTGTTGACAAAGCTGCCTGCAGGTTGGTGTAGCACACGTGAGCAGCATGGCGATTCAGCTGAAGTGCTGCTGACGGAGAAGAGTTGATCCTAGCATCTTCCACCGACAATGAACCCAGCGCAAAACGACATCCGCTCGAGCGATGCGCCGTTGACAAGATTCAACGAACCCAGTCACAACGAAGAACTAGCATACGCATCAAATCACTCGGATCGACATTACTGACCTCAGCCTCGCAATGGCGGGGTCATCGTACGACAACATCATCAACTATGGCGGCAATATTCACATGGGCGATGTCCACCACCAAGGGTTGTCTCGCGAACAGAAGGCTCTGCGATCGATCATCGAGAGCCTTCGATATAATGGAATGGACTCTCGCAGGGAAATGCTCGCTGAGGCCGAGAGAGGGACGTTTGAATGGGCGCTCAAAGACGCTGGAAGTGAAGTCAGAGGCAGACGTTGGGACTGGGCAAAGGTGAACTTGACATTCAGGCCTTGGTTGGAAGGTGATGACGAAAGAATGTTCTGCTTCCTTGGAAAACCCGGGTCCGGCAAGTCGACCTTTATGAAGTTTCTCAGCAATCACCCGGGTGTTGAAGAGGCCTGTCAAGTGTGGTGAAAAGGAAAGAGACTGCTTCGCGCGGAGCACTTTTTCTGGATTACAGGTTCTGGAATACAAAACAGTTACGTTGGACTTCTCAGGAGTTTTTTGCATCAGTGTCTGCTGGCACTCTCCAAGTCAGATTCCCAGTCGAACGTCCAGCTCGTCACCAGCGCCTTGAGACCAAGACTTACTTCCCTTCGAAGTCATGCTGCGTGGGATAGTCGAGAGCTGGAAGATGTACTTTCCCGCCTGCTGTTATCGTTACCTGATGCGAAGTGTTTCTTTCTCATCGATGGACTAGATGAATGTGAGCCACAGCAGCAAATTCATGAATTGGCGCGGAAGGTGTATTGGATCTCTCAGCTCTCAAACGTCAAGCTCTGTGTTTCATGTCGACCGTGGGAAAGCCTGACACAGGTTACAACGCTGGAATTGACGCTCTGCATCGATAAGCTGACACATAACGACATGGAAGCCTACTTCGAAAGCCGACTGCTTCGCGCAGGAACGAAGGACATCAGCCATTGGAAATTCCAGGAGCAGTTTAGACGACTGATGTACGATATCGTCAAGGCCGCCGAAGGAGTTTTTCTCTGGCTAGGACTCATGATGAACGAACTGATCAGCGCGGTTCGCAAGAACAGCGACATCGATGGTTTGAGGCGGGTCTTTACAAATTTTCCACCGGACCTGAATGCATACTTTACCGCATTGATATACGAGCGCATCCCGAGGAGCAAATCGAATATTTCGGACACTGCGAGCGCCCTCAAACTCGCGATGGTGATCCACGCGGATGCTCGAAGACCAAATTCATACGGTTATCCACGTTCCGTTGTCAATTTCTGGCTTCTCCAAAACGGAGACCTGATTGAAGGAATGCCATGGTACGACATGGATGTGAGACCTTACTCGACAGTCGAGTGCGAGCACATGGTGGAGACGACAAAACGATTTCTCTCCGAAACGTGCAGAGATTTCCTGGTTGTTGTGCCAGAAGGCGCGAGCCAAACACCATTGTATGCCGACGTGGAGTTTCTTCATCGATCTGTCTTCGATTTCTTGAACAGCCCTGACATGAAGTTCGAGATAGAAAACGCTTCCCCAAAACATTTTGAGAAGCAAGAATTTCCCAACGAGCTCTGCAAGATGCGTTGGCTCTGTTTTCTCAGAATAGCGGATCTGGGCTGTGAAGACATGCGCTCCTTATCTTTTGACGCCATTAATGAATTGTTTGCTTACCGGAACCAGAGGCCCAACAGACGATTTGTCTCGATGTGCGATCGTCTTCTCGCAAAACATGTTATGGACACATGTAATTGCATCGGCTCAAAGCATCAGCTTTCGGATTTCGGACGCATGGTACTGCTACGCAATGGCTGCACTGAATACTTCCTTGCACTGTTCAAAAAATGGCCTCACATTGCCAGGTCTGATAAGGGATTTGAGTATCGCAGCGGCACCTTTGTGTTAGAGCTATTGGACTTTTACCGCTCCGATCCTGCCTGCACATCGATCAAAGACTTGTTCAATGTAATGCTAATGTGTGGCTTGCAATTGAACGGGCTCTGTGAACTGATGTGGCCGCACTCTAACAACTCATTGTGGAGTGAGTGGCTGGTCAAGTCGAAGCGCGAGGCCAGAGATACACACTTCACACCTGATGCTTGGGCCACATGGCAAACATAGAAAGTCGAGGTTGCGTCCATGATGATCGAGCATGGCGCGGACCCCTTTTGCCTACCCTGTATCGATGAAGTCTTGAACTTTGCGCCTGTTCGCATCAACGAAATCTTTGAGTCGATCTTATCGCCAGGTCACATCGAGCACATAAGGAGCCTTCTAGCGGAACACTCTCGTCATCCCGATCGCCGAATCGCGCAGCGAAAGCAAAGGGTTCGAGCCATACGAGCGTTTCTGATTTCGGAAAAAAATTACAATGCCGCTGAGACGCACGCGGGCGCTGATAGCTCATGGTGGGTTTATGAGAAGCGTGATTTTTTAAGATGGTTTTTACATGAGTGTATGGCCGGTGGTGATAGGAAGCAGACATGCTTGACGGATAACTCATCCAATGGTCTCCCCCGCGCCCTTTCTACGTGGTGCTTCGACTGCAACAGAAAAGTCACGCTGTGCCAAATGTGTTTTCGTAAGATAGACGGCACTTACGACCTCCTCATCGCTAATGCATTCGAAACAAACGAGATCGCAAACCCGCAATGTGTCCACGCGATCCTCCAATCATCCCTCCATACGTGGGGTGCACCCGGCCAGGAAGATTATGCAAATCGGGTTCTAGACATCCTCAAAGAATGGTACCACAAGATCCTCCAATCATCACTCCATACGTGGGGTGCATCCGGCCAGGAACATTGTGCAAATCGGGTTCTAGACATCCTTAAAGAAAGGTACCACAAGAACCCTCTACCTGAAGAGGAGATGAGATGGCTATCAGACACTGACGGCGAGGAAATGCATTCCCTCATCAGTGGATCGGCGGCGGACCTCGAAGAGTCGGATTGAATCACCAAGTGCTTGGTTGTTTGCTCAGTCGGAGATTTGGAATATTCTGGTTGATTGGTGGTATGTTCGTCGAAAATTGAGTAGTCTCGGACTGTTACGATCGACGGTTGATGGTTGGTTGTCGGTATTCGATTATTCGATCGATTGGTTTTGTTTTGAGGATTGTTCAGTTGAATCGCTGACGGTTCGATTGCTTGGAGGATCAATTGCATTGACTAAAAATTGATGGAATGATCAAAATGATTGTCACCAAAAGTCATTTCCATTGTGCCCAGAACATAGACAACGAGGCCGCTTAATATTGCAGTCGTTCCCTCAGCGAATTGGAGTCGACCAAAGTTTACCCAAAAGAATTTTGTTCCTGACAAGAGTATCAACGCAAACCATCTGTCAAATCATGAGATCGAGTCCCGGAACGCTCGAGCTGCCTCAAGGTTGATTTCAACGCGATGCCAACCGCTTCGGTCCAAGTCGACGTTGATCTCAAACGGCCGATCAGACGCACATCATTCCACAAGTTACCTCGCCTCGACACGCATGAAAATGGAAAACGTCAATGGAAATTGAAAGTGAAAATATTGACATTCAAACGTAACCCATCATATCCTTAACCCCATTTCCTCAATCCCTTCACCTTGCTCGCCTTGCTCCAAGCATGGCCTTCCTCAAGTACAAGAAGTGGGGTACTATCCAGTTTCGACCAGAGATGTACATAGATCGCTCTCCTCTCTCCTCAGATCTTCCAAAAGCCCAAAATGGTGAGGTTAGATGTTTTCTGGCTCTTCCCTAATCATTGCCTGGCACTTTTTCTTTTCACCAGTTCTCCCAAGAAATGCAGTCGCCCAAGGAAATTTTGGACTTTTCGTCGTCGGAGAGGAAAACACCGTCGCTTGTGCTCAGCAAGAAATTGAACAGCAGATCCAGACCCAGATTCCAAGAAGTTGAACTCGTTTAACAGAAATCAACGGTACTCCTCCATAAACTCCCGATGGAACTTCTCAATCCTGCCCACCCACTCCGTCCCCGGCGCCAAAAACGTCGTACGGAAATGCAGCGTGCCCTCCTTCTGCCCAAACCCGCTTCCAGGCACAATACACACGCCCGTCGCCTCGAGCAAGCGCATGCAGTAGAATTCGTCGGCGTTCTTGCGCTCCTTCTTGGCGGCGTCGATGGCTTTCTGCGGCAGCGCGATGGAGGGGAAGAGGTACATCGAGCCGGCGGGTGAGGCGCATGAGACACCTTCCATTTTCTGGAAAGCGTTGTAGAGCGCGTGCGCGCGTTGGTAGAGGCCGTTGTAGATGCCGTCGTATTCGGCTTTGTATTGGGCGTAGGAGGGGGAGCCTTCCTGGGGTGGGTTGACCATTACTTCGACCAGGCATTGGCCAATGACGGGCGGGCAGAGCATGATGCTGACGAATTTGTAGATTTGCTCGACGACCTGGTGGTGGTGTTAGTTATTCGTTTCGTGGAAGATTGGCTAAATGTATTGAGTCTCACCTTAGGGTCGAAGCCGACCATCTCGTAGTAGCCACCACGGTGACCGCACTCGCCGACCATGCCCTTAGAAATGCTGTGCAGGGAAGCGAGCTCGACATCGTCGAACTTGCCGTCCTTGTTCTTGGGACCAGACTGCAGGTCGCGGAGACCCTTCTTGAAGCTGTGGAATTTGCCCTCGAAGACGTTGGTCTGATAGACCTCGTCGGCGAGCACGACCAGGTTCTCCTCAGCGGCGAGCTCGATGACGGACTCGACGGATTCGGCCTTCAGAGAGGCGCCAGTGGGGTTTCCGGGGTTGATGACGGCAACGGCGCGCACGTCAATGCCCTCTGCCTGTGCCTTGCGGAGCGCGTCACGAATGCCGGGAACGTCGGTGCCCCAGGCGTCCTCCTCGTTCAGGTAGTAGGGAACGCACTTGGCGTTGAGCAGGCTGAGGGTGGCGGTGTAGAGAGGGTACTGAGGAATGGGAACCAGAACACCAGTGTTGGGCGAGGCGCAGATGATGGACATGAGAGCGTTGACACCAGCGCTAGCACCACCGGAGAGGTAGATGTTGGCCGGATCAGCAGGGTAGCCATCTCTCCTCTCGATGAAGTCGGCGACTGACTGCCTAATGCCAGGTGCACCTTGGGATTGAGAGTATGCGCCGACCGACTTGACATCCTTCAGCAGCACCTTCGCGCGCTCAATCACATCCTCCTTATAACCCAGGCTATTCTTAAGCACATCCTCGTTCTCCAGAAGTTGAGGGTTCTCCAGAATGCTGAGGACTTGGCGGAAGAAAGTGATCGGCTTTTGATCGAGTTGCTGCGGGTTGCCGATGTTGGCGGAGATGACCGTGTCGAAAGGAAGGTCCTTGCCTTCGCCGCGAGCGAGCTGGGCACGAAGCTCCTCGGACCTCACCGCAAGTTCACCGCGAACGGCGTATTTGGCCTCCTTGACGTGCGGGTTGATGTTGTCGTAGGTGAGAGCCTTGTTTTTAGGAGAACCCTGGGAGAAGAGCCTCTTGGAAATGAAAGAAGGGATGGGCAACGAGCCCACAGGACCGGGGAAGCTCATGTTGTCGGTGGACTGCGAAGTCTGGCGGAGTTCTGGGCGGGGAGCAACGGCGGCCAGAGTCTTGTTGGCCTTAGAAATAGTCGACAGAGACCGACCGGCGAAGTCGCGTGATGGGCGCAGGCGGTTTGCCGTGTTGGAGGCCCTCAAGGTAGCTAGGGCGCGCGTGGTAGCGCATGACGCATCGACTAGAGGAGCCATAATTGTGTATGAAACCCTGCAGCAAGCCTGATCTTCCCGATTGTGAAGTCACGGGCCGAGGTTGAAGATGTCGCGCTACGGATGCTTGTCCGAGTAACGGCGGGTTGGCAGGGCTGGCAGGGCAGGCGAATCGGCAGCAGTGAGGCCAGTGGTGAGGTGTGAGGGGAGAGGAGTCGTGGTTATGGCAACAATTATGGTGAAAGCTTTCTTTGCAACGGCTGAACGGCGACAGTCAGGCAGGGACCCGCCTTGCTTGGTGGGATGGCATCGGCGGAGCTGCGGAGGTCTATGTACTTTGACTCTACCACCAATATATTCCTACATGCAGCATGCATGGGGAGGAAAGCTGGAAGCGAGAACAGTCATATTCTATATACGCAAGTGGCTGTTGTGGCAGGTCGATCTGACAGTACCAAGAGATCGGTTGATCAGCCCGCATACCTGGGAATGCCACATGCATTGATAAGGCATCATCATCGATCAGATTTCTTCAACTTTCCACAATCCCCCACTCCTGTTTTCTTATCTCTCCGCGGGCCTCCAACGGCTTTTGAGGGCTCGGGGAAAAGACCCTGAACATAAAATGCATCTTAAAGAATGAGATTTAAGGAACGCAGATGTATTTACCGATGTCAGTGATGCAGGCGAGGTTTCGTATTTCCGGTTGACTAATTCTCCAACAGATCTAGAGAGACTTTCAGCCACGCTGCTCGCTTTGTCTCGCAATCGCAGACATCTCGAGTTGACAGTCCATAACTTAATTTGCGATACTCTCAGGAGACTCGCCGCCGGGCGATGCCTAGTTCTATGCAAGGCTTTTCGTAGACGACATGACAACCAGTCCGGGAGAAAACATCTCTTGACTCCATGGCTAAGACTTCTTGACGTTGATGATGCCGAAGAGTCCGTATGAAGTGTATTGTGCAAGTTGAGCTGGCTCAGATTGTTCCATATAAAGGTTTAAGGTATCTACTTAACGGCAGGCGATGGCATGGACATGCATATATGTATATGTCTTTAGGATCTCTGTCCAGGATAGAATCTGATTAGGAGGCTTTCCCTTGCCTTGCACGCTATGCGACGCCAAGCTTCGGAATGGCCTTTGGTATTGAAACGCTGGCGAAATCTTTCAAGAATATCAGTAAGTCACTTCTTCCATGAAGTCTTCCCAGAACCCATAGAGTACTTAAGACTAATTTAAGGTTATATTGATGTGCAACCCATAGCCCGCGACTTCCTCCATGCCCTCCACCTCTCTCTCCCGCTTCTCCAAACGCCGGCATCGGAGCCTCGGTTGCCTTAGGTAATGTTATCTGAATTCACTACACCTCGCTTTGTAAATGCTCAAGAAAACATAATGTAAGAGCAGCATTTGCCCAACTAATATAGACGATTTTTGAAACGTAAGAACTCTTGTATCCACTCTGTCGTCTTTTTCTCCTATTTCAAAAATTCGTATCATCTCATTCATTCTGCTCCTCATCTCTGTTTTCACGACTAGTCGAATTGCCACTTAGACCATACTGTTACATCAAAAGGAAAACAAGACGAACGAAACCAAATCAGAAAGAAAAATCCAAGATGTCTCCCCAAAAAGAACCCTGGCGCCTAACCGGCAGCGAAGCCCTCGCCCTCATCCGCGCCGGCACTCTCACAATCGAAGCCTACGCCCACTCCCTCCTCTCGCACATCTCCGCGCGCGACTCCCTCACAAAAGCCTGGGTTCACCTGCCCACCGAGCTCATCCTCTCCAACGCGCGCGCCCTAGACTCCGTGCCTCACAATCTCCGCTCGCCCATCCACGGCCTGCCCGTCGGCGTCAAAGACGTCATCCTCACCAAGGACATGCCAACACAGTACAATTCCCGGATCTTCCAAAGCGAAACCCCCATCGCCCTAGACGCCGCTCCCGTCGCCACGCTACGCGCCGCGGGCGCCCTGATCTTCGGCAAACTCAGCACGACCGAGTTCGCGACCTCGAAGCAAGGCGGCTGGCATCAGAACCTAACGTCCAACGCGCACGACCCCGCTCGCACGCCCGGCGGCAGCTCGTCCGGCTCCGGCGCGGCGGTGGGAGATTTCCAAATCCCCGTGGCGCTGGGCACGCAGACGGGCGGGAGTGTGGTGCGGCCGGCGAGTTTCAACGGGACGTATGGGTTCAAGCCGACTTGGGGGGCGATTTCGAGGGAGGGGCTGGCGCAGTGGAGTGTTACGCTTGATACGTGTGGTTTCTTTGCTAGGAGTGTAGAGGATTTGGAACTGCTTTGTGATACGTTTAGGATTGAGGATGATGAGGCTGTGCCTGCTGGTGAGGTTTTTGAGGTGAAGGGGAAGAAAGTGGCGTTTTGTAAGACGCATAATTGGGGAAAGGCGGGGGAGGGGACGGAGAGGGCTTGGGAGGAGGCAAGGGGGATTTTGCGTGAACAGGGGGCGGTGGTGGAGGATCTGGAGCTGCCGAAGGATTTTGAGTCGATTCTCGAGTGGCATGCGCATGTTCTGGCTGGCGAGGGGAGGACATCTTTCCTTGGGCAGTCCTTGACGGCGAATGATTTGTTGCATGAGGACATCCAGGGGCACGTGGCGAATAAGACAGGTTTGTCGAGGAAGAAGCAGTTAGAGGCGTATGATAACTGCGCGCGACTGAGACCTGTTTGGGATCAGATTGCTGCTGGGTATGATTTTGTGGTAACACCTAGTGTTGTTGATGAGGCGCCGCTTGGGCTGGGGAATACTGGTGATATGGTGAGTATTACTTTGCTGAGTATTGGAAACCTCGTGAGAACATTTTGCTGACCAGTTTGCTAGTCCTTTTGCTCCATGTGGACGATCTTGCATGTCCCGGCGTTGAACGTGATTGGTTTCAAGGGCGCAAACGGCATGCCTGTTGGATTGACGCTGGTCGGCGCGAGATACACTGATAGACATCTGCTTCATGTCGCGAAGACAGTGGGTTCCCTGTTTGAGAAAGAGGGGGGATGGGTGCCCACTAACATTTAGTATTCTTGGATGATACCCATGGACAGTCAGCATCGCAAATCGTTCTGCACAACACATTGCAAATCGTTCTGCACAACACACGCAAATTTGAAGCTCCAATGTTGATAGATGTGATTGGAAACTTTCTATTGTACACATATTAGCTATACTCGCATTTTCTCATTTCGGTCGTCATTCATGCAGCCGTGTCAGTCATCAATGCGCGGCAATCAGCCAAGCAGTCTCTGAATATCAGCAAGCCGGCCAGTCTTCACCTGATCTCGCTTGCCCTTCTTCTCGCCGAAAGCAAGACGCATCAGCTTGCGCTTGTCCTGCTGAATGTCCAAAACACTATCTTCGATAGTGCCTTCCACCACCAGTCTGAAGACACGGCAGTCTTTCGTCTGCCCAAGACGGTGAACACGGTCGATTGCCTGGTCTTCGATGGCAGGAGCCCACCAAGAATCACTGAGGATGATCTGATTTGCCTTTGTGAGGTTGAGACCGACGGCACACACGCCCAGAGAAGCTAGCATGATTGTCGTGCTGTCGTCATTTTCAAGCGCGCGGAGGGCGTCATCTCGGGCGTGAGCTGGCATGGTTCCATCGATACGGCAGAATTTGTAGCCCTCCTTCTCAAGTCGTGCCTGAACCAAGTCGAGGAAGCGAGTCCACTGACTGAAAATGACCGTCTTGTCCTTCTTAGCTTTCGTCGCGGCAAGGATTGCCATCATCGCGTCAAGTTTGCTGCTGGATGCGTTCAGATCCATGTCGTCGTCTGCTGCATCCTCACCGCAATCGTTGGCGGGCTCCACGAGGCAAGACTCGTCCTTGAGTTCGGCACGACACATTGGACACTTGTGCTGAGTCTCGATGACTTTGGAAATGCACTCGAAACCGAAAAAGTGTCCGCACGTGGTGATCGTTGGTTTGTGCAGTTGCTCGAGGCAGATCGCACACTCTTCTTGCGATTCAATGTGGACTTGTAAAAGATCTTGTAGACCTTTCTTGGTTTCGTCGTTGAGAGAGACGGTACCTAGCTGCTCGAGCTGTTCCATTACCTCCATCACACGCTCGCCGCAAAGCTGCCAGTGATTGCAGCATTGGCGCATACGCAAGAGAATCTCCAAAAGAGTCTGGAAAGCCTTTGCTTTCTTGTTGCCACTCGGGCCTTGATTGTTGTACTTCGCGAGTTGGCCCTTGGCTTGCTTCTCGAAAGCTTCATAACGAGCCTTCTCCTTGTCAGTGAAAGAAACGCCGTGCTTGTACTCCTCGATGGACGGCAGTCTCAGGTCAATGAAAGACATCTCCTTTCTGCGACGCAGAGTGAATGCAGCCATAATGGCTTGCAGCAAGAACGCTCCATCCGGACTGCCATTCTTGAGCGGGCGGACAAGAACGCCGTTGAAAATCTCAAGCTGTTCGAGACCTCCAGTGATGCCGATGAAGCGAAGTAGACAGTACAGATCTCTGAGCGAGTTGATGATGGGCGTTCCGGCCAGCACCCACCGACTCTTCGCATTAACGGCCGTCACGGCAGCTGCACCTTTAGATGACGGGTTGCGGACTGTGTGACCTTCGTCAAGGATGATACGACGCCACTCCATGGAGTACAAACCAGTCGAGCGCAGGCCTTGCTGCGGCTGCTTGGAGCCAGCTTTGCCGCGCGGCATCCAGTCCGAGGCGAGCGTTTGATACGTCGTGATCACGACATCGTATTCTGCAAAATCTGCGGCCTTCATGAAAACGCGACCGGCAGCATGGTAAGTGTACACTTTGAGAGCATGCTTCTCGTGCACATGGCGGGCGATCTGGTCACTCCAGTTGGACATGACAGAGAGAGGGGAGACGATGAGTGTAGTGCCGCGCGTATTTGACTTCGCATTGTCAGCAACCAGCAATGCAATCATCTCCAACGTCTTTCCAAGGCCCATGTCGTCAGCAAGGATTCCTCCACTGGCGAATTTGGGCGGACCTTGCACGCTGAAGCTTGTGGCAAGGTTTGTGTAGGCGTCTCGTTTCTTTGAATGTTTCTTCCAGAGTTGAACTGCCTCGGAGTCTTTCGCTCCTGGCGGAGGCGGACTTTCATGATCGAGCAACCACTGAAGACCTTGAAGCTGATACGGCAACATCTCAGTCATGATGGCGTCAGGTTTAGCTGCCAACGGCATCTGCTTCAGAGCTTCTTCCTGCAAGCCGCACTCATCGACCGTCCGGCTCACTTCTCGCGGGTTGAAACGCTGCGAAGCCTCGAGAATATCCTCCATGACCGGCTCGCTAGGATCGTCACCAGGCGTGGTCTGATTAGTCCATTCGGTATTTGAATTGGCGTCAGGAACGCGACCACCTTTGCCAAGACCGGCGGCGCGTAGAGCTTCAGCACGTTGGCGTTTCTGTTCTTGCAGGCGACGCTTTTCTTTCTGCTGGCGTTCTTTCTCTTCCTGCTTGCGTTTGCGTTCGGCTTCTTTGAGAGCTTTTGTAGACAGTTTGTCACTGTTCATACGTTCTGTCAACGCGCGCCCTCCTTCTGTAATGGGATCTGGCCCGAACAGGCCGATGGTCAGAGGACAGTCAAAATCTCCGATCGTTCCGGCGAGTTTACCCTCGCAGTGCAGCCAGCGATTGTCGATATACTTTGCAAGCTTTTCGGCCATTCTGCGCGGGACATGGCCAATTTGCTGCCTGCTGACGTTGTCGATGCGAATGGCGTTGCCGTCATATGGATTGCTGGGCTCACGTCGAATCAAAATGACCTCTCCGAAGCTGGCGAAGCCGCGGTAATAGCGAACACCAACGATTCTCGTGTCTACATCGCCATAGTGGTGAAGCTGATCTGTGCCTTCTGCACCATCCTGAGTGGAGCCAACAAATGCATTGATGTCGTCTTCATCTTCGTTGAGCCACTCCTGTCTCTCATTGATGCTGTGTTGGTTGCTTGGTGAAAAAGATTGTCCACCGCGGGCAATAGCAGGACTAGAATAGGGTTGACGACCTGCAATGTTGGAAGATGCTCGGCCTACGGACGACGGTGTCTGTGCCTGGCGCTTGGACGCGTGGTCGTCACTGTCGTCTGCAGTTAGATCGACAGTTTCGCCATGCTTGCGCTTGCTGTTGGCGCTTTGAGAGCTCATGTCTGGTTTGTCCGTGCTGCCAAACTTTGTTGACGGGCTTGCGATGATGGCAAAAAGAAAAGTGAGGTGTTCTCATGCAGACAAACGAAAGGAAGGAGAACGCGATTGATGAAACATAAAAGCTGCAGGGTCCCCGCAAAAAACGACTGGAGCCCTCCGCGTGTTCACGTGCGGTGCGGATGACGTCATACCTTCCACCTCTAATAAAAGTGAAGAAGACGCAAAGTGAATTCGAACCAGGATAGACGATTCGTTCTACCCCGCGAGGTCATTCATTCACAAATGATCGATGTATCGGGAACAGATCCTCAATGATTAGGATCAGTCTTCTACAGATCTAGAAGTCTCCCAAGGCCCAGCTGCTAGGCACAGGAGTTCAGTGATTTGGCGAACACTCTGTGGGCGAGAGTAAACAATCACAACTGACAATCTCGCAGGCATAACGTATTCATTTCGTTTGAGCGACTATGAAGTCCCATCTCTTCCCCGGTTTCTATTCTCCATAACCCCCAACATCATCACATCTCTCATTTAGCGTACAGCATGCGCCTGTTCTCAAGATCGGTAAGATCACCATACACCAAGCGAGTCATCTCCTCCTCGCTGAGCGGTGGCTGGCCCTCGGCTTCCTTCTCACGCTTGCGATTCGAAACCGTGTAAACGATGTAAAGGGCGACGAAGAGCAAGATGTTCACACAGAAGCAGGCGAGCGTGACACCAATTCCTGTCGTGTAGGCCGGAGCTTCTGTTTGAAGGAACGTCTGGGGTGAGATGATGTTTCCCAGCGAGTAGGCGATGAAGAACATGCTGTTGACCACCGACTTTTTGGTGTACCCAGCGACGTTTGAAGCCAGCAAGGAAAACAAGATCGATGCAGTGGTGGCGATGGTGTTGATGAAGTAGACTGCGAACAGGTGTACGCCGACAGTCGAGTCCGAAAGCGGGACAGTGTTGAGCAGAACCGTCCCAACAATGCCTGGGATGTAGCAAATGATCATGGCGAAAATGCGCTTGCCTTGTCCCCACTTGGTGCTGAGAAGCCAGGTTACTGCCAGACAAGCCACGGCCATGACTGCGTATTGTGGCATGGTCCAGAGAACAGCTTCGTAAGTGCTGAAACCAAGACCACGGATGATGAGACCAGTGAAAGAGTTCTGGAGAGCGTTGGTCATGTTCTGGAAGAACACGGCAAAGGTGAGCATCCAGACTTTCGGATCCTTGAGCGCTTCGATGACTTGATATCTCTTTTGCTCCCGGTTCTTGATGCTGTTGTGATTATCTTTGATGCGCTCAACGGCGATCTCCCGCTCGCGATCATTCAAAAAGCTGGCTTTGCTAGGGGATTCTGGCAAGATCCACCATAAGCTGATACCGATGAGAACGGTGACAAGACCAAAGACGATGAAGATCCATTGATAGGGGAACATGTTGCCAACCTATCGATAAAGTTAATCAGGATGTTTTGTTACGTGAGACAGTAGTAACACCCACCTCTACATGAGCTAGGCCGTAGAAGACCATAGCCACAGGAAGATTGATGAAGCCTGCCATGGAGTACCAGATTCCGACACGGCGAGCTTGTTCCGAAGTCTTCCACCATGCTGAAGTAATCACAATCAAGCCGGGGTTGAGAGGCGCCTCGAATACGCCGAGCAAGAATCGACACGCGGCCAGGCCTGGGAAGCTCGTACAGGCACCAGAACATGCAAGCACAACACCTGTGGTAAGGTCAGTGGGCGCATATCCACCGATGATTCGCTTGACGCGACGTACCCCATAAAATGAAGTTCACCGTGAGGTATTTCCCGGTTGGGAACTTTTGCATCAAGTAGTTGCTCGGATATTCGGCGACAAGGTATCCAATGTAGAAAAGCGCAACCAACAAGCTATATTCTTGACCCTGTAAATTTGCCTGCTGAATCATGCCATAGGTGGCAGCCGAAGATAGAGTCTAGGCATAGTCAGCTTTGTACTGAGAAGGTGCATTTGCGGAAGCATTTCGAGATGCGTACGTTCTTGTCGATCAGTTGGATGGCGTTCACAAGTACTAGCACCGGAACAAGGTGCCAGTCAATCTTGCGAAGAACCTTAGCAGCCTCTTGTGCGTTCAGCGACTCATCCACGGCAATCTTCCCACCTTCGTCGTCGTTGTCATATTGTGTGTCTATGACCTCTTGCTGCAGGATCTCTGCCTTGGTATCGTTTTGAATAGGCGTCTCTGCTCCGCTTTCGCCCGTGATCCGCATGTTGGTGGTGAAGACGTTGAAATGTTGAGAACCCTGGTAGTTCACCGTGAGAACCTGGACGCAAGACCGAGCGTGCTTTGGAGATCTTATAGCAGAGTGGAGTAAGTCGATGCCTGCTTCTCCGCATTCGACACAAGACTGGGGTAGAGTCTTATACAAAACTGAATGGGCACGTCTAACCTTGAGCTCTGATGAGCCAACGTGGTTCTAGAACAACCTCGGGTGCCTTGTCGGCGATTGAATATGGATGGATAAGAATGGTGCCAGTGGCCATTTGAACTCAAAAATCTCGTTGGTGTGGTCGATCACCTATGCGGAAGCTTCCTTCTTGGTGCTGCATCTCCCAAGATAGAAATGACCGACAGATCCCGACATACTTAGTGACAAGCTTTTCAATGGGATATTGACGAATGAATGCTCCCGGACCGGCTGTTTGTCACCATAGGATGGCAACATGCGGAACGTGGCAAATGCCGGTTTGATCTGGAGCTTCTTTGACCATCGATGTGCTAGGTGACCTGTCCAAGTCGCAGTGGTGTGAAAGCTCCAGATGTTCGGAGACAATCATTAGTGTGACCTTAGGCGACAGTCAACCTACCTATTAGATTGCCGTGGTTATTTGGAAAATCGAAGTCCCTCTTGCACGCCACTTACTTTTTCAATGTGGTAAGATCAATCTCGAACTACTCCAGAGAATACTCATGCCAGGGTGAGGAGTTCGTTGACTGGTAGATTGCTTCCGGCATTTCCAGCGGAAACTCAGACGCCTCTCATGGTCAAGCTCCTTCGATATCATGGGTTCTTGCATCCTGCGGATAGATCGACTTGAGTGCCGATACACTCTTGTCCATGCGTGAGGAAGACAGAAGAGCGGAAGCAGAACGGATGCAGGAGAAGGCAGATCGAAAAAGCGGGCAGATTCCGGGGCATTGGAGAAATCCGGGGGGCTGTTGTGGGGCTGTACCACATGGCAAATACGCACGCTTCGTGTGTGAAGTATGTCTTGTGCTTATCATGGAATATCGAGCTCGAGATTTGAAATCTACAGATTGTACCATCATGATCAGTCACCAAAATGATATTGCTTTTTCCTCACTGCTTTCGCATAGTACACGCTTACCTACTCAGTTTCACCGAGCATCACGACAGCATCCGTGGTTAATGTGATGTAACATAATTCCGCCAAAAGAGTTTGAGTGCCACCACTTCTAGTGAGGCAAATCGCTCAGAACAGCCATACTGCCGTGGTTAATTGCCTGGAAGATCGCCGTCGCCGACATCTGTAAATTCAGTCTGGTTTCCATTGCCGACGGCGATTCACATTCAAAGACGACATGCCTCTATTTTATACACATAAAGGCGCCTCCTTGGCTTTGGGGGTAACAATGATCTATTACCTCCAGTCCCACCTGCATTGCAACAAATTCATCCAAGATGCTCAAACCACAAGCTAACTCCACACGAGAACTCGTCAACCTCGACGGCCTATGGGGGTTCGCTCTTGCAACCGAAGATTCCCAGAACGACCAATCTTGGACGAAGCCAGTTCCCAAAGGGCTCGAAGCTCCTGTGCCAGCTAGCTACAACGACGTCTTTGTCAACCGCAAGATCCACGATCACGTTGGATGGGTCCGCTATCAACGTCAGGTCACAGTACCAAGGGGCTGGTCGAACGAACAATATTTCATCCGTGTGGAGGCAGCCACTCATCGTGGCCGTGTCTACGTGAACGACAAATTTGTCGCAGAGCACATCGGAGGCTATACACCGTTCGATGCAGAGATCACCGCCCTGGTCAAGCCTGGAGATACCTTTCTGCTCACAATCGCTGTCAGCAATGAGCTTGACAACACGACCATTCCGCCCGGCAAGATTGAAGTTCTCGCGAATGGTGACAGGAAGCAAACCTATCAGCATGACTTCTACAACTACTCTGGCCTCGCTCGATCCGTATGGCTGTACAACGTGCCTCAACAGCACGTTGACGACGTCACCTTGGTGACATATGTCCAGGGGTCTACTGGTCTGATCGAATATACGGTCAAGACAAGAAGCGTCAAGGCTGATGAGCAGATTAGCATCATCGTCAAAGACGAAGTAGGGACTATCGTGGGCGAAGCTGGCGGCTCGAAAGGAGTGGTTCGCATCAACGATGTCAACCTTTGGCAGCCCGGCAATGCCTACCTCTACCAGTTCCAGTCTCTGATCAAGGGCACCAATGGCGAGACAATCGACACGTACAGCGTTGCAATCGGCGTTCGGACAGTGAAAGTTGTTGGAAACCAGTTCTTGATCAACAATAAGCCCTTCTATTTCACTGGCTTCGGAAAGCACGAAGATACTGCAGTGCGAGGCAAAGGCCACGATCCTGCATATATGGTGCACGACTTCCAGCTGATGGACTGGATCGGTGCCAACTCCTTCCGTACTTCCCATTATCCTTACGCCGAAGAAGTCATGGAATTTGCCGATCGCCAAGGTATCGTGGTCATTGACGAGACTGCTGCGGTAGGCCTGAACCTGGCCATCACATCAGGTCTATTCGGTGGAATCACGACCCCTACATTCTCGCCTGACACCTGCAACGACAAGACGAGGGAAGCGAACGCCCAGGCGATCCGCGAACTGATCGCTCGTGACAAGAATCACGCATGTGTCGTCCTTTGGTCTATCACGAATGAACCGTCATCATCCGAACAAGGTGCGCGCGAGTTCTTTGAGCCATTAGTGAAATTGACGCGCGAGCTCGACCCATCCAGACCGATCTGCTTCATCAATGTGATGTTCGCAACATACGACAAAGATCTCATCTCCGACCTCTTTGACGTTCTGTGTCTGAACCGCTACTACGGCTGGTACATGCAAATGGGCGATCTGGAGCCCGCTGAAAAGCAGCTGGAAGCCGAGCTACTTGGCTGGGAAAAAAAGTACAACAAGCCCATGATCATGACTGAATATGGCGCCGATACCCTCGCTGGTATGCACTCGCTGCACGACCTTCCGTGGAGTGAGGACTTCCAAGTCCGCTTTTACGAAATGTACCACCGCGTTCACGATCGGGTGCAATCCATGGTGGGCGAGCAAGTTTGGAACTTTGCAGACTTCCAGACCAGCATCCAGATCTTCCGAGTGGACGGCAATAAGAAGGGCATCTTCACCCGGGACCGCAAGCCGAAGGCTGTTGCGCATTCGTTGAGGAAGAGGTGGACAGCCATTCGAGCGCGCTCAAACAGACCGCTCAAACTGCAGGCAGAGGCGTCACTGTAGTAGCTCATACTTTTGTATTGGCACCCCAGCGCGCTGTTCGGTCAGAGTATGTAGCTGAGATAATGAACAATGCTTGCTAGAAATCGTTCTGGTCGGGAAGAACAGGAAAATTGCTTCTTCGTCCGCTGTGCCACGCTCCACTTTGACGCTGATTCGATCCTTGAAGCAACTAGTGATATCAGCCAGAGATTCCAATGTACTCTGGTGATGATCGTAGATTTCGTTCGCGTTGAGGAATGCGAGGATGGATGGACTGTTTAGAATGCGCCGATGGATGTTTCGCACCTTCAGGGTCAAAGTGACATCACCACTTTACCCAACCTCTTGCGAACACAAAGGCACCATATGGGGGAGTTCCTTTGACAGACATATGATAAGCATCTTTGGTTCTAGGACTGATTAAGAGCAAGATCCATCTATATACAACAGCTTGAATTGGCGTAATCATTTTGCGCGTCTATCGCCTGAATCACACAGTACGACCAGTGAACATCACCATTCTTTCGACAAAGTACAATGGCACCGAAGAAGAAAACCACCAAAGCAAAGGATGTAAAATCCGAGAATGGAACTGGAAATGCAAACAAGGCTTCTGTTAATCCGACCAAGTCATCTACAGAAGCCAATAAAAATGTCAAAGATGAAGCTCCTGCGACTGAAGTCAAAGACGAGAAAAACGACCAAGCTGCTCATGAGGACAAGAAGTCCGAGAAATCATCCAATAAGCGCAATCAAGAAGAAACCACTGAAGAACCTCCTCGAAAGGCCTCACGTCGCTCAGCCCGCAGCGAGCCAAAAGGTCAACCTTCTCAACAGCAACTTCTCAACTACCTTCTCTCCGACGCCGCCACAGAGCTCACGCGCCCAGACGACGAAACTGAAGACATCCGAACCCGAGGCGCGAACATTCGGGCCTACACTGCCAGTGCATTAAACCCTTTCGAAGAGCTTTTGTGCGCTATAATTCTCTCGCGACCCATTAGCCACCGCCTCGGCCTGCGGACAATCCGGACGGTGCTCAATGAGCCCTACAATTTCACGTCCGCCCGCGCACTGCGAGAGGCCGGGGACGAGAAGAGACTGCGATCCGTCTACGACGCTCGCACGCAGCACAAAGACAAGACGGCTGCGCAGATGGGAATTTTGGCGGTGGCAGTGCTGGAGCAGTTCACTTCCAAAGATGATTCGGAGGGCACGCAGCTGGGGAAACTGCGAGAGGATTGCGGTGATGATGTTGGGCAAGCGGCGGAGTCATTGAAGAAGAGCATCAAAGGGCTGGGCCAAACAGGGTTGGAGATTTTCTTCAGGCGCGTGCAGTGGATTTACACGGCGGCCTTTCCGAATGTCGATACGAGGACGGCGGATGCGTTGAGGTTGCTTGGGTTGCCACAAGATGGCGAGCAATTGGTGGCGTTGATTGAAGCGTCTTGGGTCAAGCTTGAGACAAGCGGACTTGCTGGTGAGGATGAAGAAGCCAGGAAGAGGAGAGCTCTGGTAGTCTTGCTTGAACGAGCGACGGGTGCTCATCTTGAGCACAAGGTCGACGCAGTACTGACTGCTGCTGCAACAGCCTGAATGTGGTATGGCCACAACCAGCGTGCGGTTAGCTGCTTGTATACTATTGGTCATCTGTCATTATTGCAAATATCGGAAGTCAAGTCAAATCGGGCCATAAAGACATAACCTGGCAAGGCGCGTATGTGTGTGCTCGAGAGAATTTCGCATGACGACCCCATTATCCGATCCTTTAGCACGAGCCTTCTGTTACTTCCTGGACCGATGGATGACCTTGATATTCGGCGGATTGTGGTGTAGTATCCTGTGATCTGCCATTCAACTGTACATGGCTATTTGTACACCAAATTCTCTCATGGTCTGCCCAGGGAATGCGAAAAACCCAAATGACCGTGTCCAGGTATCTGTGTGCATTCTCTCTGAAGCCATGATTTCATGTTCCCTCAGAATCGGTCGATCGGGCGGGTGTATCATAAAGTCCCCTGAATCTCACCTCTATCGCCTTGCCGATCCTGTTCTTTCCTTCGTCCTCATATCGTACAAAGTCCCGCGACAAGAGCCAGCGTCTTTCTGATGCGCTTCCTAAAAATCCTCTCCGTTGGCGCTTCCTGTGTGCCTTTGCGCCAGTCGTATCATAAGCACACAGCGCGCGAGGTGTGATTGCTCGCAATTTTCCTTTATTTTCCGCCGCCACGCTTGGCTTCAAGGAAGAGGACCTTCTGCTTGACTGCGCACCCATGAATATTAGCGTCGCGTCCCAAAAATAACAGTCATCTCGAAATCGTAGGTTTGACTTACCGACAGGGTCGTACTTGAGCATGCTGAGCGGACGGTGAGTGCGAGGGCGGCGGAAGGTCATGAAGAAGCCCGTCATGGCCATCGACATGAGGCGCACTGCGACGGTTCTTGACTTCGCTGCAAAGTAATTAGCATGTCTGCTGCTGAGCGAGATGTGTCGTAAGTGTAGCTGTACCTTTCTTCGCCATTTTGTGCTGTACGAATGGGCTATGCGATTGCTTGGAGGAGGTCTGGACTTCAGGTTGATGTTGGACGTTCGGAAGTGGTGCGGGCTGGCTTCCACTTCGGGAAACACCGCTTGCGTACGACTTCAGCTGTACAGCATCAAACGCAACGCTCCATCAAGAATCAACACATGAAAATGTTCGTTCATCGTGTAATCATCCCGGATCTTTATTGTCGATCGATTTTTCGTAAAACCTGTACAAAAACTGTGATTTACGTCTTCACCGTCTAATTCCGATCTGAGCACCATATATCGTCCTTCAAACCTACCCTCGTATCCCCAAAGATTCTCGCGAATGAGAGACTGGCCGTCTTGCTTCAACAAAATGATGAGATGCACATACGAGATCAAAAAGCAAAAACATACAACAGGCGGGATTCCCAGATGGTCACCCACTCTAGTACTAGTCGCCCGGTTCAGTGCTTATGTATGGCAGAGCGGACGGGATGCCCAGTTTTCACTGACCTATGGTCGTATGTATCATCTTGCCTGTAAATGCTGATCATATTCAAAACATTCATTGCCAATCTACGAAGGCTCATTCAAAATCGTGTTCATTCCCACACGTTGGAGAAGACGTTTCCGTTCACATAGTTGACCATCTCTTTCACCGGAGGCAATCTCAACCCCTCGCCAAAAGCCATTCCCTTCTTCATAACCTCCCTGTAGTTCAGACCAGGGGACACCTTACCCAACACATACTCAGCCCTCGTTTCGACTCTATCAGGAACTGGAATGGACCTGCCGACGACGGCTTCCATGGCCTGCCAGGCGAAGGTGATGGCTTCCTTCGCTCCAGCGGGAACACCAGCCCGATCAAGCATGTAAATCTTGGTCTTAGGGTAGTGTTTCTGGATGTAGTTGGTGATGTTTGGGTTGTAAGCCCCACCGCCACACATAAAGATCTCATCGATGTCTTGTGAGGGCGCATAGCGACGGTAGTGGTCGACGATAGCTTGGGAGGTGACCCGGGTGACAGTAGCGACAATGTCGTCTTGACTCATTCCCCTCTTTGTGCCTTCCTCTATTAATTCGAAGGCTAGGCTGTCTCTAAACACTTCTCGGCCAGTAGTTTTGGGAGGGTCCAGCTTGAAGTACTTGTGCTGGAGAAATCGGTCCACGAGCTCCTGGTTAACGGTGCCACGTTGACCCATGGCGCCATCCTTATCGTATTCTTGCTCGCCGTTCGTGAAATGCCTGACCACAGCATCGATGAACACGTTACCAGGACCGGTGTCGAAATCGTAACATTTATCTACTCCGCCATCGCCTGGGATGAAGCAGACGTTTGCTATTCCACCGATGTTCTGACAGGCGCGGAGCTTTTGAGGGTGATGTAGTAGGAGAGCGTCGAAGAAAGCAATCAAAGGTGCTCCTTGTCTGCCAGCTGCTTGGTCGCTAACTCGAAAATCGGTAACAGTGGTAACGCCGGTCCTTGAAGCAATAAAGGTCCCTTCAGCCATGGTCAAAGCGCTCTTGGTTTGGCCTTCCTCCGGCATACTCAATAGCCAGATAGTCTGGCCATGGGACCCGATAACGTCAATTTGAGAAATGTCTAGGTCTCGCGATTCACAGAACTGCTGAGCAGCCAATGCAAATGCCTCGCCGAGCAGGACATTGACCTCGGAGAGTTCTTCTGGCGTGGTGGTGTTTTTTAATATCATCTGCATGACTCTTTGCTTGATGGTCTGCTCCAACGGGATCTCGCCGTACTTCAATCACGTCAGTCGATGTTCCCATAGAATTTCTCAACGACTAACCTGTAGAAGCTCGAAATGCATGGCAGATGTAGGCGTCTTTTGTCGAAAACGACACAAGGCACAATCAATACCGTCCATGCTAGTACCGCTGTTGAGACCCAGTACGGTGAAGTCGAGAGCACAAGTCTCGCCATCTTGCAATGATTCGCGGCTGTCTGCCGGTACAGCGTTGATACCAGGCATTTTCTCTCGATGTGCTAGTTGGGCGATCGCTGTCGTGTTCAAGGATGTTGATAGTAGGTGATGTGTTTGGGAAAAAGTGTCGAACTGATGTGTCCTGTATACGAAACGTGCACAATGTTCTCAGAGAACATCGTCTACGCGTTGAATGCATTCAATACATCGATGCTTCTTTATTCCGTCATCCGGGGCATCGGGTGTCCGCTTATTCGTCTATTCGCGTAATTGGTTGTAAGATCTGCATTTGGACCCTCGTTCAGTCGATCGCTTCACGGCTTGCTTGGACAATCCTATAGGCTTTCGCTTCGTGAAATACCGTCTGTGCCGTTTAAGAGGTGGGCCTCCATCTTGGCCTACTCTTCACTCGGCTTCTCGGTCATCTCTTCCGTGGTTCTTCAAGGTCATCTGATATGCGCTTGCTCGCTTGTTCGCTTAATCGCTTCAAGCATCCGACCAGATGCCGGAAGTATCGCACCTAACCAGCAGGCCCTACATTACCAATAACGACATTGTGGCGTACTGACCATTATGCTTAAATGTCATTAATGTCTCTTCAACACCCGCTTGCCGGATGACTTTGCACTTGCACTCATATTGGTCCTTTCCTCAACATGGCATACTCGACTTTATGGAAAAAGTTGTCGGCGAGACAGCTCAACATTGCGATTCAGGCATTTTCGCTGATCGCGATTTTCTTCGAAGGATATGACCAAGGTGTCATGGGAGGCGTCAATGCTTCGCCAGACTACGTCAGGGAAGTAAACATCGGTCGCGACGACGGCACCATCACCAATGAGACGAAAATGGGTGGCATCGTCAGTGTGGTATGCAATCATCTATCGGCAGTTCCGCAAATCTCTTCTGACCACGACAGTATTATTTGGGATGCATGTTTGGTTGCTTCGTGGGCGGATGGGCTGCCGACTCTATTGGTCGCATCAACGGCATCTTCTACTCAGCCTTCGTAGCTCTCGTAGGAGGCGCTTTACAATCTGCTGCTCAAAGCGCCGATTTCATGATCGTTGCTCGGGTTGTGACCGGTTGTGGTACCGGAGGTATGTTATCAGTATACACCAGCCGCCAGCTATTGTTCGTCTTACTGATAAGTTGACTCTAGGTCTTATTGGCATCACACCCGTACTCGTATCGGAGATCTCGAAATCCGACCACCGCGGCAGCTTTCTGGGCTATGTCTTCATAGCAAACTACCTTGGCATATCGCTAGCATACTGGATCGATTTCGGGCTTGCGTTTTTGGATAATGGCGACTCCGCTGTTAGATGGCGCTTTTTGTTGGCCTTCCAATGCTTTCCCGCAATTCTACTACTGGCTGGAGTGAAGCTACTCCCCGATTCGCCCCGTTTCCTTGCATCGGTTGGACGGAACAGCGAGGCCCGCGATGTTCTCATACATCTTCGAGGTGCCGACGATGATCGGATAGAGAAGGAGTACAACGAAATTACGGCCATGGCCGAAGAAAGTCAAAAGAGCTCGCCAATCGAATTCCTCAAGGTCATACTTGGTCTGGACAAGCACAAAGCTCCTCATCTTGGCAGGAGAGCATGGCTGGCCATTTTTCTTCAGATCATGGGCTCGTGGACCGGCATCACGGCAGTGACTGCATACTCTCCTGTTCTCCTCCGACAGGCTGGCTATAGTGAGTTGACACAGAACGGGCTGGCAGGTGGGCTCAATACGGTTGGCATTGTGGGCACCATCATTTCGGCGCAAATAGTAGACAGGCTCGGGCGCCGAACATGCCTTATGGGCGGCGCCGCTGGACTCTCTGCAGTCAATATCGTCGTGAGTTCAGTCTCCATGCGCTGCCATTACCGGCAGGATCACCCTGATCAACTGTTCTAACTCAGTTTGCAGGCAGCATCACTGTACGAAGTGACGCGAGCAAACCCTTCCAAGGCAACAAGCTTCGCGCCAGCAGCAGTCGCAATGCTGTTTATGTTCAATCTGATTTATGCGTCAACATGGGGAACAGTCGCTTTCCTACTGCCCACCGAGATCTTTCCCAGCGAGATGCGTGCGCAAGGAAATGGATTTGGCATCACCGGTTGGGCGATCGGTGTTGGAATGACGACACTCATCAATCCAATCCTCTTCGCGTCCATCGAGGTAAGAACATTGTCGGTCATCTTTCACTGGGCGTTTGACTAATAGAATCCCTCTCCTAGAATCGTGCGTACTTTTTCTTCGCCGGCTTAAACTTCATCTGGATCCCGATCATCTTCACCTTCTATCCGGAAACCAAAGATCGTTCGCTGGAGTCGATCGAATCGATGTTCACAACATCGCCATTCTTTTGGCAGATGGAGAAAGCTTACGAGCGCAACCAAGAGCTCATGGGTCATGAGAGAGAGCCTGAGGCGTCATGGCCAAAAAGCATGGATCAGAGTTCTCATGAGGAGTACATGGCGGGGGCATAGAGAGTCTGAAGCAATTCGAATGTCAACATTTTGCTTCATGCATGGCCTTTCCCGGATCAAACCTATCAAAATCTTCAGCGTGATCACCTCTATACTGAACTTGGCTCTAGCGAAATCGAGACCAAGAACAGTCAATCAGCTCGATCGGCTTCCACTTCTTCAAATGGCAGGTTACATGTCCGACACTCTTCTCATGGTGAACGCAGCTGCTCGTGAGAACTTGGTACCATTTTGGATCGTATTTATGAAGGTATATTCATACAAAAGGAATTTCAAGTGCATGCACATCAGAGACCCGCAATGTAGAGTAAAGTTTTGAGCAGAAATATCTTTGTCGACCGTCTTGACAGTGAGACCCAGCATTGCATTAGGTGATGTTCCAAAGGACGAACAGTCGAAATCAGGTCGCATTGGCAATCACCGATCAGCTTCGATGAAGAAATGCTTTTCAAACTCACTAGGGGTTTCTCTCCATAAGCTTGGCTGGCCAGGTCATGCTCGGTCAGAGGAAGTTGAATATACTCGACCAGTCTTCCAACAACTCTGGTGGGAAAGATATCGAGTTGAGATTTTCTTGAGATGGAGATATAGGATTGTAGTCGGTATTATCGACCGCTCTGTAGGGCGAAGGACCGGTTCCCTCCGGGCTCCTTGAGGTATGAATGATCGGTCGTTGATTTTGGCCGGCCCAGTATTTGTCCAGCGTAGATATTTGTGCCCGGACCTTATCACTGTGACTTTTCCCCACGGTGTAATGCATTCCATCCTCTAAGTTTGAAATCAGCGTTGCGAACTCCAACAAAACAGTACGCAGGTGGCTGTAGGCCAACCCAGACAGTTCTTCGTGGAACGTAGATCCTAGTAAGATACCAATCCCGGCAAGATGGTGTAGTAGTGGTGAGCTTATCGCTCGTAAATACGCCACTGGAACATTGGCGAAAACCCTGATCACCTCAGTGGCAACTTGGCATTTTTCCTCGACACTAGATCTTTTGATGGTGAACAGTACCATTCGCACGAGCTGAACAGTCGCTGCAATATTGGCGGCTTGGAAGCTGTACAAGTCTTTTGAGACCTCGTTTGTTGGCGGCTGTGTGCTTTTGAATATTGCGGGAAGCCCCTGATACATTTCCGTGATCCGCTGAATGAGTGGCGTCGTAGCCTGCCAGTCGTCGGTGATCTGCACATGTATTGACGGAGTGCGTTGAGGTCCCGGGCGTAAATGGTGAAGAGAGTGTTCCAAGAGTCGATATAAGTCAGTGATAAAGTTCCATCCATCTAGCCAGCTGGGTTCGTCTTTCGTAGGGCCTGATGGGTCTAATGACTCAGTGTGATGAAGCAGACAATCTTCCGAGGGATAGCTGACATTGAACATCATTTCGCTGCTGTGAACTGCTCCTTTCCAAATCAAAGACGTAAACACGTCCAGAGTGTAAGCAGACCAGAAGAGCCTCCTTCGTGCTTCGATCTCCTCGGTACTCAAGCCGTGCGGCCACTCTTCTTCGTTGTGCAGCAGACCCACCGCAACGCAGTTGTGATATAGGTTGAGGTAGTATCGCGCCTGTAATGAGTCGCCATACTGAATGGAAGTGATGGAGAGCAGCATGTAGGCCTGCATATATCCTAGTTCCCCTGTCAGGGCCGCAGTCGTGGGCAGAGCTTTCGTGGCAGCGGCGAAGAAGCATTCGGAGGAACGGCCTTCCAGTGATAGCGTGCCCCGCTTGGATTCACCGGTTGCTCCATCGCGCACTCGAGCAATGACGAGTGCACAAGTAGAGGCCACTGCTGCGTGAAAAGATCTGTTCCTCAGGTGCTCGCCTGACGCAACTCTCTGCAACAGTCTAGGCTTATGAAAAAGCGGAAATATCGGGAAAATGATCTCGAAGAATATATTGACGAGATCCAGGATAAGCTGTTCGCAGTCTTGCATTAAGGGTGATAACCACTCTTGGTCCACTGTGGCAGGTGCGGCGCTTAACGGTGAAGGCATTTGTCCCAGTGATACACTGCCTGTACCAATGCTGAGGCCTGGCGACAGATCAGAAGTTGAGGCTCGTGGCACATGTGATCGAGCTGCCGCAGACTGTGCGCCTCTCTTCCGGACCGGCCGGTCCAGTGTACAAGACTCATCGAAGTCGACGCAATTTTGACAGCGCGTCACATCTTCAGTGCTGGGCTTGCATTTGACGCTGCGTTTGCTGCATGAATCGCAGGCACGAGGGTTGCGACGCGTTTTTCGCGCCTGAGAGGTAGTCCCCGTCATGATCGATTGATGGACTTCCTAGGTGGGTTGAGCGACGTGATGACAACGCCATCGTTGATGGAGAAGAAGTCCCCGAGTCCTATCAAACTCAAAGCGCGGCTGCGGACGGTCGGCCATACCTACAAAAGTGCCAAAAATATGAAAAATACTAAAGTACTAAAATCCAAACTTCATTTAATATAGTTATCACTTAACTAATCGTTTAGTCGTCGCCTATAACAACCTATTTTTACTCTATCATTATGCCGATTTACTACCTAGTTATACTCTTACGTAGCCTATTAATTAATTAGAAATCCTTCTATATAATAGTTACGCGCTTTACGTAGATAGTAGCTAGGTTTACTACTAAGAAATCTAGATTAGTATTAATCGCTATATAAATCGTTAATTATTTTACTTACTTTTAAATTAGGAGACTAGAAACGCCTCGGCTGCCTCCTAGATCGTACCTAACGTAGTCGTAGTAAAGCGTAAATCTTAACCTAAGACGCTTACGTCCTACGTAACTTTACGGTATAGGCGCGCGAACGAGGTCTTAGGGATAAGGAGATCGGTCGTCTTCTAGTAGCGACGGATCTTACGGAGAGCGATAGCTAGATTAATTATTAGCGAGTACCGGCTACGCTTTACCGGCTACGGTTT
>MSJI02000196.1:57413-126163 GCA_001931905.2 Cladosporium sp. IMV 00045
AAGTCGCGTGATGGGCGCAGGCGGTTTGCCGTGTTGGAGGCCCTCAAGGTAGCTAGGGCGCGCGTGGTAGCGCATGACGCATCGACTAGAGGAGCCATTATTGTGTATGAAACCCTGCAGCAAGCCTGATCTTCCCGATTGTGAAGTCACGGGCCGAGGTTGAAGATGTCGCGCTACGGATGCTTGTCCGAGTAACGGCGGGTTGGCAGGGCTGGCAGGGCAGGGGAAAGAGTGAGGCCAGTGGTGAGGTGTGAGGGGAGAGGAATCGTGGTTATGGCAACAATTGTGGTGAAAGCTTTCTTTGCAACGGCTTACGGCGACACTCAGGCAGGGACCCGCCTTGCTTGGTGGGATGGCATCTGCGGAGCTGCGGAGGTTGATGTGCTTTTGACTCTACCACCACTATATTTCTACATGCAGCATGCATGAGGAGGAAAGCTGGAAGCGAGGACAGTCATATTATATATACGCAAGTGGCTGTTGTGGCAGGTCGATCTGACAGTACCAAGAGATCGGTTGATCAGCCCGCATACCTGGGAATGCTGCAGGTCATCGCTTCATCGCATTTCTTCAACTTGCCACAATCCCCCACTCCTGCTTTCTTATCTCTCCGCGGGCCTCCAACGGCTTTTGAGGGCTCGGGGGAAAAGACCCTGAACATAACATGCATCCTCAGGAATGAGATTCAAGGAAGGCGAATGTGTTTATCGACGTCAGCGATGCAGGCGAAGTTTGGTATATTCCATGGTCTCATCAATGCTTGATAGAACACAGGGTAGGTTGACGGCGAGGCAAGGCCTAATTATCCTATGACCAAGACGATTAGATGTTGATGATGATGCCGGAGAGTCTGAATGGGCAACGGGTTGAAACTGAGGGATCGACGTATCTACTCCATGGCAGGTAATGACATGTACATGTATGTATGTATATGCCTTTAGCATCTCCGCCCAGGATCGAACTCTGATTAGGACGCTTTTCTTGCCTTGCATTCTATGCGACACCAAGCTTCGAAATAGCCTTTGGCATCGACAGATTGACGAAATCTCTGGCATGATACCAGTAAGTCACTCTTTCCATGCAGTCTTCGCATAGCCCATAGAGTGATTAAGACTAGGTATTTTAAGGTTATATTGATGTGCAACCCATAGCCCGCGACTTCCTCCATGCCCTCCGCCTCTCCCGCATCCCCAAACGCCGGCATCGGAGCCTCGGTTGCCTTAGGTAATGTTATCTGAATTCACTACACCTCGCTTTGTAAATGCTCAAGAAAACATAATGTAAGAGCAGCATTTGCCCAACTAATATAGACGATTTTGAAGACGTAAGATTTCTTGTATCCACTTTGTCATTTCTCAACCCATTTCAAAAATTCGTATCACCTCATCCATTCTGCTCCTCATCTCTGTTTTCACAACCATTAGAATTGCCACTTAGACCAAACAGTTACATCAAAAGAAAACAAGACGAACGAAACCAAACCAGAAAAAATCAACGAAGATGTCTCCCCCAAAAGAACCCTGGCGCCTAACCGGCAGCGAAGCCCTCGCCCTCATCCGCGCCGGCACCCTCACAATCGAAGCCTACGCCCAATCCCTCCTCACGCACATATCCGCGCGGGACTCTCTCACAAAAGCCTGGGTTCACCTCCCCACCGACCTGATACTCTCCAACGCGCGCGCCCTAGACTCCGTGCCCCTAGCCCACCGCTCGCCTATCCACGGCCTCCCAGTCGGCGTCAAAGACGTCATCCTCACCAAAGACATGCCAACGCAGTACAACAGCCGGATCTTCCAGAGCGAAACTCCCATCGCTATCGACGCCGCTCCCGTCGCCACGCTGCGCGCCGCGGGCGCGCTGATCTTCGGCAAACTCAGCACGACCGAGTTCGCGACCTCGAAGCAAGGCGGGTGGCATCAGAACCTGACGTCCAACGCGCACGACCCCGCTCGCACACCGGGCGGCAGCTCGTCCGGCTCCGGCGCGGCGGTGGGAGATTTCCAAATCCCCGTGGCGCTGGGCACGCAGACGGGCGGGAGCGTGGTGCGGCCGGCGAGTTTTAACGGGACGTATGGGTTCAAGCCGACGTGGGGGGCGGTTTCGAGGGAGGGCCTGGCGCAGTGGAGTGTCACGCTTGATACGTGTGGTTTCTTTGCTAGGAGTGTGGCGGATTTGGAACTGCTTTGTGATACTTTTAGGATTGAGGATGATGAGGCTGTGAGTGCTGGGGAGGTTTTTGAGGTGAAGGGGAAGAAAGTGGCGTTTTGTAAGACGCATAATTGGGGTAAGGCTGGGGAGGGGACGGAGAGGGCTTGGGAGGAGGCGAGGAAGATTTTAAGTGGAAAGGGGGCGGTGGTGGAGGATTTGGAACTGCCGAAGGATTTTGAGTCGATTCTTGAGTGGCATGCGCATGTTCTGGCTGGCGAGGGGAGGACGTCTTTCCTTGGGCAGTCTTTGGCGGCGAATGAGTTGTTGCATGAGGACATCCAGGGGCATGTGGCGAATAGGACAGGTTTGTCGAGGAAGAAGCAGTTAGAGGCGTATGATAACTGCGCGCGATTGAGACCTGTTTGGGACCAGATTGCTGCTGGGTATGATTTTGTGGTAACGCCTAGTGTTGTTGATGAGGCGCCGCTTGGGCTGGGGAATACTGGTGATATGGTAAGTTCTTTATTGTCCACATTGTTTCCCAAATCGTCGGAAACGATTACTGACCATTTCGCTAGTCCTTTTGCTCCATGTGGACTATTTTGCATGTTCCGGCGTTGAACGTCGTTGGTTTCAAGGGTAAAAATGGCATGCCTGTTGGATTGACCTTGGTTGGTGCGAGATACACTGATAGACGTTTGCTGCACGTCGCGAAGACAGTCGGTCCGCTATTTGAGAAAGAGGGTGGGTGGGTGCCCACTAATGTTTAGCATTCTGGAATGATACCTTTTTACAGACATAATCACAGACTATTCTGTAGACCGCGCAAAGAATTGAAGCGCAGAAAAGCGATGCTGGTAGATTTGATTAAGAACTTTCTATTTTACACTCATTAGCTATACTCGCATTTTCTCGTTTCGGTCGTCATTCATGTAACCGTGTCAGTCATCAATGTACGGCAATCAGCCCAGCAGTCTCTGAATGTCGGCAAGCCGGCCAGTCTCACCTGGTCTCGCTTGCCCTTCTTCTCGCCGAAAGCAAGACGCATCAGCTTCCGCTTGTCCTGTTGGATGTCCAAAACACTATCTTCGATAGTATTTTTCACCACCAATCTGAAGACACGGCAGTCTTTCGTCTGCCCAAGACGGTGAACACGGTCGATGGCCTGGTCTTCGATGGCAGGAGCCCACCAAGAATCACTGAGAATGATCTGGTTTGCTTTTGTGAGGTTGAGACCGACGGCACACACGCCCAGAGAAGCCAGCATGATTGTCGTGCTGTCGTCATTTTCAAGCGCACGGAGGGCGTCGTCTCGGGCGTGGGCTGGCATGGTTCCATCGATACGGCAAAACTTGTAGTCCTCCTTCTCAAGCCGCGCTTGAATCAAGTCCAGGAAGCGAGTCCACTGACTGAAAATGACAGTCTTATCCTTCTTAGCTTTGGTGGCGGCAAGGATTGCCACCATCGCGTCAAGCTTGCTGCTGGATGCGTTCAGATCCATTTCGTCATCTGCTGCATCCTCACCGCAGTCGTTGGCTGGCTCCACGAGGCAGGACTCGTCCTTGAGTTCGGCGCGACACATTGGACATTTGTGCTGAGTCTCGATGACTTTAGAAATGCACTCGAAACCGAAAAAGTGTCCGCACGTGGTAATCGTTGGTTTGTGCAGTTGCTCGAGGCAGATGGCACACTCTTCTTGCGACTCGATGTGCACTTGTAGAAGATCCTGCAGGCCTTTCTTGGTTTCGTCGTTGAGAGAGACGGTGCCTTACTGCTCGAGCTGTTCCATGACCTCTATCACAAGCTCGCCGCACAACTGCCAGTGATTGCAGCATTGGCGCATACGCAAGAGAATCTCCAACAGGGTCTGGAAAGCCTTTGCTTTCTTGTTGCCAGTCCGGTCTTGAGTGTTGTATTTCGCGAGTTGGCCCTTGGCTTGCTTCTCGAAAGCTTCATAGCGAGCTTTCTCCTTGTCGGTGAAAGTAATGCCGTGCTTGTATTCCTCAATGGAAGACAGCCTCAGGTCAATGATAGACATCTCCTTTCTGCGACGCAGAGTGAATGCAGCCATAATGGCTTGTAGCAAGAACGCTCCATCCGGGCTGCCATTCTTGAGCGGGCGGACAAGAACACCGTTGAAAATCTCAAGCTGTTCAAAACCGCCGGTAATGCCAATGAAGCGAAGTAGACAGTACAGATCTTTGAGCGAGTTGATGATAGGCGTACCGGTCAGTACCCACCGACTCTTCGCATTAACGGCCGTTACAGCAGCTGCACCTTTCGACAGAGGGTTGCGGACTGTGTGACCTTCATCAAGGATGATACGACGCCACTCCATGGAGTACAAACCAGTGGAGCGCAGACCTTGCTGCGGCTGCTTTGCATCAGCTTTGCCGCGCGGCATCCAGTCCTAGGCGAGTGTTTGGTACGTCGTGATCACGACATCGTATTCTGCAAAATCTGCGGCCTTCATGGAAACACGACCGGCAGCATGGTAAGTGTACACATTGAGAGCGTGCTTCTCGTGCATATGGCGGGCGATTTGATCACTCCAGTTGGACATGATTGAGAGGGGGGAGACGATCAGTGTAGTGCCGCGCTTATTTGACTTCGCATTGTCAGAAACCAGCAAAGAATTCATTTCCAGTGTCTTTCCAAGGCCCATGTCGTCGGCAAGAATTCCTCCGCTGGCGAACTTGGGTGAGCCCTGCACGCTGAAGCTTGGTGGCAAGGTTGGTGTAGGCGTCTTGTTTCTTTGGATGTTTTTTCCAGAGCTGGACTGCCTCGGAGTCTTTCGCTCCTGGCAAAGGCGGGCTTTCATGATCGAGCAGCCACTGCAGACCTTGCAGCTGATGCGGCAACATCTCAGTCTTAATGGCGTCGGGCTTAGCTGCCAATGGCATCTGCTTCAGAGCTTCTTCCTGCAAGCCGCACTCATCGGCCGTACGGCTCACTTCTCGCGGGTTGAAACGCCGAGAAGCCTCGAGAATATCCTCCATGACTGGCTCGCTAGGATCGTCACCAGGCGTGGCCTGATTAGTCCATTCCGTATTTGAATTGGCGTCCGGGACGCGACCACCTTTGCCACCACCGGCGGCGCGTAGAGCTTCAGCACGTTGGCGTTTCTGTTCTTGCAGGCGACGCCTTTCTTTCTGCTGGCGTTCTTTCTCTTCCTGTTTGCGTTTGCGTTCGGCTTCTTTGAGAGCCTTTGTAGACAGTTTGTCACTGTTCATACGTTCTGTCAACGCGCACCCTTCTTCTGTATTGGGATCTGGCCCGAACAGGCTGATGGTCAAAGGACAGTCAAAATCTCCGATCGTTCCGGCGAGTTTACCCTCGCAGTGCAGCCAGCGATTATCGATATACTTTGCGAGCTTTTCGGCCATTCTGCGTGGGACATGACAAATTTGCTGCCTGCTCACTTTGTCGATGCGAATGGCGTTGCCGTCATAGGGATTGCTGGGCTCACGTCGAATCAAAATGACCTCTCCGAAGCTGGCGAAGCCGCGGTAATAGCGAACACCAACGATTTTCGTGTCTACATCGCCATAGTGATGAAGCTGATCTGTCCTTCTGCACCGTCCTGAGTGGAGCCAACAAATGCATTGATGTCGTCTTCATCTTCGTTGAGCCACTCCTGTCTCTCGTTGATGCTGTGTTGGTTGCTTGGTGAAAAGGATTGCCCACCGCGGGCAATAGCAGGACTAGAGTATGGTGGACGACCTGCGATGTTGGAAGATGTTCGGCCTACAGACGACGGTGTCTGTGCCTGGCGCTTGAACGCGTGGTCGTCACTGTCGTCTGCAGTTAGATCGACAGTTTCGCCATGCTTGCGCTTGCTGTTGGCGCTTTGAGAGCCCATGCCTCGTGTTTCTGTGCTGGCAGACTTTGTCGACAGACTTGCGATGATTGCAAAGACAAAAGCAAGGTGTTCTCATGCAGACAAACGAAAAGAAGGAGAGCGCGATTGATGATACATAAAAGCTGCAGGGTCCCCGCAAAAACGAGCCCTGTGCTCCGCGTGTTCACGTGCCGTGCGGATGACATCGTACCTTCCACCTCTAAAAGTGAAGAAGATGCAAAGTTACTTTGAGCCAGGACAGAGCATTCGTTCTACTCCGCGAGGTCATTCATTCACAAATGATCAAAGAATCGGAAACAGATCCTCAATGATTAAGACCCGTCTTCTACAGATCTAGAAGTCTCCTAAGGCCCAGCTGCTAGGCCCAGGAGTTCAGTTAATTGGCGAACACTCTTTGGACGAGAGTAAACAATCACAACTGACAATCTCGCAGGCATAACGTATTCATTTCGTTTGCGAGCGACTACAACATTGAAAGTCCCATCTATTCCCCGGTTTCCCTTCTCCATAATCCCTGACATCATCACATCTCTCATTTAGCGTACAGCATGCGCCTGTTCTCAAGATCGGTACGATCACCATACACCAAGCGAGTCGTCTCCTCCTCGCTGAGCGGTGGCTGACCCTCGGCCTCCTTCTCACGCTTGCGATTCGAAACCGTGTAGACGATGTAAAGGGCGACGAAGAGCAAGATGTTCACGCAGAAGCAGGCGAGCGTGACACCGATTCCAGTCGTGTAGGCCGGAGCTTCTGATTGAAGGAACGTCTGGGGTGAGATGATGTTTCCCAGCGAGTAGGCGATGAAGAACATGCTGTTGACCACTGATTTTTTGGTGTACCCAGCGACGTTTGAAGCCAGCAAGGAAAACAAGATCGATGCAGTCGTGGCGATGGTGTTGATGAAATAGACTGCGAACAGGTGTACGCCGACAGTCGAGTCCGATAGCGGGACAGTGTTGAGCAGAACCGTCCCAACAATGCCTGGGATGTAGCAAATGATCATGGCAAAAATGCGTTTGCCTTGTCCCCACTTTGTGCTGAGAAGCCAGGTTACTGCCAGGCAAGCCACGGCCATGACTGCGTACTGTGGCATAGTCAGAAGGACAGCTTCGTAAGTGCTGAATCCAAGGCCGCGGATGATGAGACCAGTGAAAGAGTTCTGGAGAGCGTTGGTCATGTTCTGGAAGAACACGGCAAAAGTGAGCATCCAGACTTTCGGATCCTTGAGTGCTTCGATGACTTGGTATCTCTTGTGTTCGCGGTTTTTGATGCTGTTGTGGTTATCTTTGATGCGCTCAACGGCAATCTCCCGCTCGCGCTCATTCAGAAAGCTGGCTTTGCTAGGGGATTCCGGCAAGATCCACCATAAGCTGACACCGATGAGAACAGTGACAAGACCGAAGACGATAAAGATCCATTGGTAGGGGAACATGTCGCCAACCTTTGTAAAAAGTCAGTCAGGATGTTTCGAAGCGCGATCTCAGAGGGGTACCCACCTCTACATGAGCTAGGCCGTAGAAGACCATAGCCACAGGAAGATTGATGAAGCCTGCCATGGAGTACCAGATTCCGACACGGCGAGCTTGTTCCGAGGTCTTCCACCATGCTGAAGTGATAACAATCAAGCCGGGGTTGAGAGGCGCCTCGAATACGCCGAGCAAGAATCGACACGCGGCCAGGCCTGGGAAGCTCGTGCAGGCACCAGAACATGCGAGCACAACACCTGTGGTAAGGTCAGCCGGAGCACCTTCGACACTAATCCGCTCGACAAGTCGTACCCCATAGAACAAAGTTCACCGTGAGGTATTTCCCGGTGGGGAACTTTTGCATCAAGTAGTTGCTTGGATACTCGGCGACAAGGTACCCAATGTAGAAAAGCGCAACCAACAAGCTGTATTCTTGACCCTGTAAATTTGCTTGTTGAATCATGCCATAGGTGGCAGCCGAAGATAGCGTCTAGGCATAGTCAGCTTCGTACCGGACAGGTGCATGTGCGTAAGAATTTCGAGATGCGTACGTTCTTGTCGATAAGTTGAATGGCGTTCACAAGTACTAGCACCGGAACAAGATGCCAGTCAATCTTGCGAAGAACCTTAGCAGCCTCTTGTGCGTTCAGCGACTCATCCACAGCAATCTTCCGACCTTCGTTGTCGTTGTCATATTGTGCGTCGATGACCTCTTGCTGCAGGATCTCGGCCTTCGTATCGCTTTGAACGGGCGTCTCTGCTCCGTTTTCGCCCGTAGTCCGCATCTCGGTGGTGAATATGTTGATTTCTTGAGAATTCTGGTGCTGCACCGTGATAGACTTGAACGCGAGACCGAGCGTGCTTTGGGGATCTTATACCAGAGTGGAGAAAGTCGGTGCCTGCCTCTTCGCATTCGACATAAGACTGGGGTATAGTCTTATACAAAATTGATTGGGCACGTCCAACCTTGAGCCCTGATGAGCCAATATGGTTCCAGAACAACCTCGGGTGCCTTGTCGGCGATTGAACATGGATGGTTAAGGATGGTATCAGTGCCCGTTTGAATTTAAAAGTCTCGTTGGTGTGGTCGATCACCTATACGGAAGCTTCCTCCTTGGAGGTGGCAAGTACTGCATCTCCCAAGATAATAACGGCCAACAGATCCCGACATACTTAGGATCAAGCCATTCAATGGGATATCGACGATTGATTGCCCCCGGACCGGCTGTTTGTCACCATAGGATGGCAACATGCGGAATGTAACAAATGCCGGTCTGATCTGGAGCTTGTTTAACCACTGATGTGCTAGGTGCCCTGCGCAAGTTGCAGTGCTGTGAAAGCTCCAGATGTTGAGAGACAATCATTAGCGTGACCAGAGGCGACAGTCGACCTACCGGTCATATTGCCGTGGTTATTTGGAAAACCGCAGTCCCTTTCGCACGCCACTTTACTTTTTCAATATGGTAAAATCAGTCTCGAACTACTCCAGATATTCCTCATGCCGGGGTGAGGAGTTCGTTGACTGGTAGATTGCTTCCCATATTTCCAGCGGAGACTCAGGCGCCTCTCATGGTCAAGCCCATTCGATATAATGTGTGCTTGCATCCCGCGGATAGATCGACTTGAGTGCCGATACACTCTTGTCCATGCGTGAGGAAGACAGAACAGCGGAAGCAGAACGGATGCAGGAGAAGGCAGATCGAAAAAGCGGGCAGATTCCGGGGCTTTGGAGAAATCCGGGGGGCTGTTGTGGGGCTGTACCACGTGGCAAATACTGCACAGCAGGCTTCGCTCGGCAGCGTGTGTGAAGTGTTGGGCGCTTATCATGAGATATCGAGTTCGAGATGTGAAATCCACAAATTGTACCATTATGATCAGTCACCAAAATAATGTTGTTTTTTGCTCATTGCTTTCGCATGGCACACACTGACTTACTCAGTTCCACCGAGCATCACGACAACATCCGTGGTCTACGTGATGTAACATAAATTTGAGAAAAAGTTTGAGTGCCACCACCTTTCGCGAGGTAAATCACTCAGTACAGCCATACTGCCGTGGTTAGTTGCCTGGGAGATCGCCATCGCCGACATCTGGAAGTTCAGTCTGGTTTCCATTGCCGACGGCGATCCACATTCAAAGACGACATGCCTTAATTTTATACACATAAAGGCGTCTCCTTGGCTTTGGGACTGACAATGATCCATTACCTCCAGTCCTACCTGCATTTCAACAAATCCATCCAAGATGCTCAAACCACAAGCTAACTCCACACGAGAACTCGTCAACCTCGACGGCCTGTGGGGGTTCGCTCTTGCAACCGAAGATTCCCAGAACGACCAATCCTGGACGAAGCCAGTTCCCAAAGGGCTCGAGGCTCCTGTTCCAGCTAGCTACAACGATATCTTCGTCGACCGCAAGATCCATGATCACGTCGGATGGGTCCGCTATCAGCGTCAAGTCACAGTACCAAGGGGTTGGTCGGACGAACAATACTTCATCCGTGTGGAGGCAGCCACTCATCGTGGCCGTGTCTACATGAACGACAAATTCGTCGCAGAGCACATAGGTGGCTACACGCCGTTCGATGCAGAGATCACCGACCTGGTCAAGCCTGGAGACACATTTCTGCTCACAATCGCTGTCAGCAACGAGCTTGATAACACCACCATCCCGCCCGGCAAAATTGAAGTGTTGGCGAATGGCGATAGGAAGCAAACCTATCAACACGACTTCTACAACTACTCTGGCCTCGCTCGATCCGTATGGCTGTACAGCGTGCCCCAGCAACACGTTGATGATGTCACCTTGGTGACAGATGTCCAGGGGTCTACTGGTCTGATCGAATATACGGTCAAGACAAGCAGCGTCAAGGCTGATGATCAGACTAGCATCATCGTAAAAGATGAAGCAGGTGCTATCGTGGGTGAAGCTAGTGGCTCGAAGGGAGTGGTTCGCATCAACAATGTCAACCTTTGGCAACCCGGCGCTGCTTACCTCTATCAGTTCCAGTCTCTGATCAAGGGCACCAATGGCGAAACAATCGACACGTATAGCGTTGCAATCGGCGTTCGGACAGTGAAAGTTGTCGGAAATAAATTCTTGATCAACAACAAGCCCTTCTATTTCACCGGCTTCGGAAAGCACGAAGATACTGCAGTGCGAGGCAAAGGCCACGATCCTGCATACATGGTGCACGACTTTCAGTTGATGGATTGGATCGGTGCCAACTCCTTCCGCACATCCCATTATCCTTACGCCGAAGAAGTCATGGAGTTTGCCGACCGCCAAGGTATCGTGGTTATTGACGAGACTGCTGCGGTGGGCCTGAACCTTGCCATCACATCAGGTCTGTTCGGTGGAATCACCGCCCCTACGTTCTCGCCTGAGACCTGTAACGACAAGACAAGGGACGCCAACGCTCAGGCAATCCGCGAATTGATTGCTCGCGATAAAAATCATGCTTGTGTCGTTCTTTGGTCCATTACCAACGAGCCATCATCATCCGAAGAAGGTGCGCGCGAGTTCTTTGAGCCTTTGGTGAAGTTGACGCGCGAGCTCGACCCATCCAGACCGATCTGCTTCATCAACGTTATGTTTGCAACATACGACAAAGATCTCATTTCCGACCTCTTTGACGTTCTATGTCTGAACCGCTACTACGGCTGGTACATGCAAATGGGCGATCTGGAGACCGCAGAAAAGCAGCTGGAAGCCGAGCTACTTGGATGGGAAAAGAAGTACAATAAGCCCATGATCATGACCGAATACGGCGCCGATACCCTCGCCGGCATGCACTCGCTGCACGATCTTCCCTGGAGTGAGGACTTCCAGGTCCGCTTTTACGAAATGTACCACCGCGTTCACGATCGGGTGCAATCCATGGTAGGCGAGCAAGTGTGGAACTTCGCAGACTTCCAGACTAGCATCCAGATCTTCCGGGTGGATGGAAATAAGAAAGGCATTTTCACCCGGGACCGCAAGCCGAAGGCTGTTGCGCATTCGCTGAGGAAGAGGTGGACAGCTATCCGAGCGCGGTCGAACAGACCGCTCAAGTTGCAGGCAGAATCATCGCTGTAGTAGCTCATAGTCTTGTATTGGCACCCCAGCGCACTGTTCGGCCAGAGTATGTAGCTGAGATAATGAACAATGCAGTCGTTCTGGTCGGGAAGAACAGGAAAATTGCTTCTTCGTCCGCTGTGCCACGCTCCACTTTGACGCTTATTCGATCCTTGAAGTAATTTGTGATATGAGCCAGAGATTCTAACGTACCCTGGTGATGATCGTAGATTTTGTTCGCGTTGAGAAACGCGAAGATGGACTGTAGAGTGCGCCAATGGATGTTTCACACCTTCAGGGTCAAAGTGACATCACCACTTTACCCAACCTCTTGCGAACGCAAAGGCACTATACGGGGGAGTTTCTTTGACAGACATATGACATACATCTTTCGTTCTAGGACTGATTAAGAACAAAATCCATCCATATACCATAGCTGGAATTGGCGTAGACATTTTGCGCGTCTATCACCTGAACCATACAGTAAGACCAGTGAACATCACCATTCTTTCGACAAAGTACAATGGCACCAAAGAAGAGAACCACCAAAGCAAAGGATGTAAAATCCGGGAATGGAACTGGAAACGCAAACAAGACTTCTGCCAATACGACCAAGTCATCTACAGAAGCCAATACAAATGTCAAAGATGAAGCTTCCGCGACTGAAGTCAAAGACGGGAAAAACGACCAAGCTGCTCGTGAAGACAAGAAGAACGAGAACTCACCCAAAAAGCGCACTAAAGATGAAGCCACTGAAGAGCCTCCTCGAAAGGCCTTACGCCGCTCAGGCCGCAGCGAACCCAAAGGTCAACCTTCGCAACAGCAACTTCTCAACTACCTTCTCTCCGACGCCGCCACAGAGCTCACGCGCCCGGACGATGAAACGGAAGACATCCAAACTCGGGGCGCGAACATTCGGACCTACACTGCCAGCGCACTCAACCCTTTTGAAGAGCTGCTATGCGCTATAATCCTCTCGCGACCCATCAGCCACCGTCTCGGCCTGCGGACAATCCGAACGGTGCTCGGCGAGCCGTATAACTTCACTTCTGCCCGAGCATTGCGAGATGCTGGAGACGAGAAGAGGCTGCAATCCGTATACGACGCGCGCACGCAGCACAAAGACAAAACGGCTGCGCAGATGGGAATTTTGGCGGAGGCAGTGCTGGAGCAGTTCACTTCCAAAGATGACTCGAAGGGGACGCAGCTGGGGAAGCTGCGAGAGGATTGTGGTGATGATGTCGGGCAGGCAGCGAAATCGTTGAAGAAGAACATCAAAGGGCTGGGCCAAACAGGTTTGGAGATTTTCTTCAGGCGCGTGCAGTGGATTTACACGGCGGCCTTTCCGAATGTCGACACGAGGACGGCGGATGCGTTGAGGTTACTTGGGTTGCCACAAGATGGCGAGCAATTGGTGGCGTTGATTGAAGCATCTTGGGGCAAGCTTGAGACAGGTGGATTTGCTGGTGAGGATAAAGAAGCCAGGAAGAGGAGAGCTCTGGTAGTCTTGCTTGAACGAGCGACGGGTGCTCATCTTGAGCACAAGGTCGACGCAGTACTGGCTGCTGCTGCAACAGCCTGAATCTAGTATAATTATAACTACCGTGCGGCCAGCTGCTTGTACATTATTGGTCATCTTTCATTAGTGCAAATATCGGAAGTCAAGTCAAATCGGGCCACAAAGACATAGCCGGGCAAGGCGCGTATGTGTGTGCTCGAGAGAGTTCCGCATGACGACCTCAGTATCCAATCCTTTAACACGAGCCTTCACTTTCTCGTTCAGTGCATGACCTTGATATTCGGCGAATTGTGGTGTAGTATCCTGTGATCTGCCATTCAACTGTACATGGCTATTTGTACACCACTTTCTCTCATGGTCTGCCCCGGGATTGCGAGAAACCCGAATGATCATGTCCAGGTATCTGTGTGCGCTCTCTCGGAAGCCATGAGCTCATGTTCCCTCAGAATCGGTCTATCAGGCGGGTGTATCATAATGTCCCCTGAATCGTTCCTCTGTCGCCTTGCCGATTCTGTTCTTTCCTCCGTCCTCATATCGTACAAAGTCCCGCGACAAGAGCCAGCGTCTTGCTCATGCGCTTCCTAGCATTCCTCTCCGTTGGCGCTTCATGTGGACCTTTGCGACAGTCGAATCGTAAGCGCACAGCCCATGAGGTGTGTTTACTCGCAATTTTCCTTTATTTTCCGCCGCCACGTTTGGCTTCGAGGAAGAGGACCTTCTGCTTGACTGTGCACCCATGAATATCAGCGTCGCGTCCTTATCTCGAAATCGTGGGTTTGACTTACCGACAGGGTCATACTTGAGCATGCTGAGCGGACGGTGAGTGCGAGGGCGGCGGAAGGTCATGAAGAAGCCCGTCATGGCCATCGACATGAGGCGCACTGCGACGGTTCTTGACTTCGCTGCAAGGGAATTAGCATGACCGCTACTGAGCGAAAAGTGTCGTGAGTGTAGCTGTACCTTTCTTCGCCATTTTGTGCTGTACGAATGGGCTATGCGATCTCTTGGAGGAGGTCTGAACTTCAGGATGATGTTGGACGTTCGGAAGTGCTGCGGGCTGGCTTCCGTTTCGGGAAACACCGCTTCTGGACGGCTTCAGTTGTACAACATCGAACGCAACGCTCAACACTTGAGAATGCTCGTTCATCGTGTAATTACCCCTGATATTTGTTGTCAAGCGACCTTTTCCGAAGCCTGTACAAAAGTTGTGATATACGACTTCCCGTCTATCTTTGATCTGAACACGACACATCGTCCTTCCAACCTACCTTCGTATCCCTAAGGATTCTCGCGAAATGAGAGCCTAGCCGTCTTCCTTCAACTAAAGGCTGAGATGCACATACAACGCCAAAAAGCAAAAACATACAACAGGCGGGATTCCCAGATGGTCACCCACTCTAGAACTAGTCGCCCGGTTCAGTGCTTATGTATGGCAGAGCGGACGGGATGCCCAGTTTTCACTGACCTATGGTCGTATGTACCAGCCTGTTTTTGAGTGCTATCTATGTTGACAGGTTCTCTTTCCAATTCTAGACGGCTGATGCCATATCTCCTTCATGCCCACACGTTGGAGAAGACGTTCCCCTTCACATAATTGACCATCTCTTTCACCGGGGGCAATCTCAGCCCCTCGCCAAAAGCCATTCCCTTCTTCATGACCTCCCTGTAGTTCAGGCCAGGGGACACCTTACCCAAAACATACTCCGCCCTTGTTTCGACTCTGTCTGGAACTGGAATGGACCTGCCGACGACGGCCTCCATGGCCTGCCAGGCGAAAGTGATGGCTTCCTTCGCTCCAGCGGGGACACCAGCCCGATCAAGCATGTAAATCTTGGTCTTTGGGTAGTGCTTTTGAATGTAGTCGGTGATGTTTGGGTTGTATGCCCCACCGCCGCACATGAAGATCTCGTCGATGTCTTGAGAGGGCGCATAGCGACGGTAGTGGTCAACAATAGCTTGGGAGGTAATCCGGGTGACGGTAGCGACAATGTCGTCTTGACTCATTCCCTTCTTTGTGCCTTCCTCTATCAACTCGAATGCCAGGCTGTCTCTGAACACTTCTCGGCCAGTAGTTTTGGGAGGGTCCAGTTTGAAGTACTTGTGTTGGAGGAATCGGTCCACGAGCTCCTGGTTTACGGTGCCACGTTGGCCCATGGCGCCATCTTTGTCGTATTCTTGCTTGCCGTTCGTGAAATGCCTGACCACAGCATCGATGAACACGTTACCAGGACCAGTATCGAAATCGTAGCATTTGTCTACTCCGCCATCACCTGGAATGAAGCAGACATTTGCTATGCCACCAATGTTCTGGCAGGCGCGGAGCTTTTGAGGGTGGTGTAAAAGGAGAGCGTCGAAGAAAGCAATCAACGGTGCTCCTTGTCTGCCAGCTGCTTGGTCGCTAACTCGAAAATCGGTGACAGTGGTAACGCCGGTCCTTGAAGCAATAAAGGTTCCTTCAGCCATAGTCAAAGCGCTCTTGGTCTGCCCTTCCTCTGGCATACTCAACAGCCAGATGGTCTGGCCATGGGACCCGATAATGTCAATTTGAGAAATGTCTAGGTCTCGCGATTCACAAAACTGCTGAGCGGCCAATGCAAACGCCTCGCCGAGCAGGACATTGACCTCGGAGAGTTCTTCTGGCGTCGTGGTGTTTTTCAATATCATCTGCATGACTCTTTGCTTGATGGTCTGCTCCAATGGGATCTCACCATACTTTCATCACGTCAGTCGATGTTCCCATAAAATCCTTAGACGACTTACCTGTAAAAGCTCGAAATGCATGGCAGATGTAGGCGTCTTTTGTCGAAAACGACACAAGGCACAATCGATGCCGTCCATGCTAGTACCGCTGTTGAGACCCAGTACGGTGAAGTCGAGAGCACAAGTCTCGCCATCTTGCAATAATTCGCGGCTGTCTGCCGGTACAGCGTTGATACCAGGCATTTTCTCTCGAGGTGCTAGTTGGTCGATCGCTGTCGTGTTTAAGGATGTTGACAGCAGGTGATGTGTTTGGGAAAAAGTGTCGAACTGATGTCTCCTGTATATAAAATGTGCACGATATTTGTTAAGACAACATTGTCTACGCCTCGAATGCATTCAATACATCGATGCTTCTTTATTCCGTCATCCGGGGCATCGGATGTTCGCTTATTCGTCTATTCGCGTAATTGGCTGACAGATCTGCAAATGGACCCTCGCCCAGTCGATCGCTCCACGGCTTGCTTCGACAATCCTATAGGCTCTCCCTTCGTGACATACCGTCTGTGCCGTCTAAGAGGTAGACATTCATCTTGGCTTCCCCTTTACTCAGCTGCTCGGTCGTCTTTTCCGTGGTTCTTCAAGGTCATCTGATCTACGCTTGCTCGCTTGTTCGCTTAATCGCTTCCAGCATCCGACCAGATGCCGGCAAGTATCGCTCTTAACGAGCAAGCCGTACATTACCAACAACGACATCGTGGCGTACTGACGCTCATGCTTAAATGTCGTTAATGTCTCTTCAACATCTGCTTGCCGAATGATTTTGAACTCGCACTCATACTGGTCCTTCCGTCAACATGGCATACTCAACTTTATGGAAGAAGTTGTCAGTGAGACAGCTCAACATTGCGATTCAGGCCTTTTCTTTGATTGCAATTTTCTTTGAAGGCTATGACCAAGGCGTTATGGGGGGCGTCAACGCCTCGCCAGACTACGTTAGGGAAGTGAACATTGGCCGTGACGACGGGACCATCACTAATGAGACGAAAATGGGCGGCATCGTCAGTGTGGTATGCAATGATCTACCGGCAGTTCTCCAAAGCTATGCTGACGATGACAGTACTACTTGGGATGCATGTTTGGTTGCTTCGTGGGCGGATGGGCTGCCGACTCGATTGGCCGCATCAACGGCATCTTCTACTCAGCTATCGTGGCTCTCATTGGAGGCGTTTTACAATGTGCTGCTCAAGGCGCCGATTTCATGATCGTTGCTCGGGTTGTGACCGGTTGTGGTACTGGAGGTTTGTCATCAGATACCAACCGCTAGCTTCTCATCGTCATGCTGATCAAGTTGATTCTAGGTCTTGTTGGCATTACCCCCGTACTTGTATCTGAGATCTCGAAATCCGACCACCGCGGTAGCTTCCTGGGCTATGTCTTCATAGCAAACTACCTTGGCATATCGCTAGCATACTGGATCGATTTTGGGCTTGCATTCTTGGATAATGGCGACTCAGCCGTTAGATGGCGCTTTCTGTTGGCCTTCCAATGCTTTCCCGCGATTTTGTTACTGGCAGGAGTGAAACTACTCCCCGACTCGCCCCGTTTTCTTGCCTCAGTTGGACGAAACAGCGAGGCTCGTGATGTCCTCATACATCTTCGAGGCGTCAACGATGATCGGATAGAGAAGGAGTACAACGAAATCACAGCCATGGCGGAAGAAAGCCAAAAGAGTTCGCCAATCGAATTTCTCAAGGTCATACTAGGCCTGGACAAGCAAAAAGCTCCGCATCTTGGGAGGAGAGCATGGCTGGCCATTTTCCTTCAGATCATGGCCTCGTGGACTGGCATCACAGCAGTGACTGCGTACTCTCCTGTACTTCTCCGGCAAGCTGGCTATAGCCAGCTGACACAAAACGGGCTGGCAGGTGGGCTCAACACAGTTGGTATTGTTGGCACCATCATTTCAGCACAAATAGTGGACAGGCTCGGGCGGCGAACATGCCTTATGTGCGGTGCCGCAGGACTCTCTGCGGTGAACATCATTGTGAGTATACCCTCGCCATGCGCTGCAACTACCCGAATCGTCCCCATTCCTTGATCGATCGTAGCGACTAAGTTTGTAGGCAGCATCACTGTACGAAGTAACGCGAACAAACCCTTCCAGAGCAACAAGCTTCGCGCCAGCAGCAGTCGCCATGCTGTTTATGTTCAACCTCATTTATGCGTCAACATGGGGAACAGTCGCTTTCTTACTGCCTACCGAGATCTTCCCCAGCGAGATGCGTGCGCAAGGAAACGGATTTGGCATCACCGGTTGGTCGATCGGTGTTGGAATGACGACCCTCATCAACCCTATTCTCTTCGCGTCCATCGAGGTAAGATCACTCTCGGCAGTCTTTCGCTGGGCGTTTGACTAATTGAATTTCTTTCCCAGAATCGGGCGTACTTTTTCTTCGCCGGCTTAAACTTCATCTGGATCCCGATAATCTTCATCTTCTACCCGGAAACCAAAGATCGTTCGCTGGAGTCGATCGAATCGATGTTCACAACATCGCCATTCTTTTGGCAAATGGAGAAGGCTTACGAGCGAAATCAAGAGCTCATGGGTCAAAAGAGAGGGCCTGAGGCGTCATGGCCGAAGAGCATGAATCAGAGCTCGCACGAGGAGTATATGGCAGGGACATGAAAATGCTGCAGGATAATAAATGCCAGAATGTTGCTCCACACGTGGCTTTCGCCTAGTTTGTATTACCAACAAAGTCTCCAAAATCACCTGTGCAATGAGCTTGATTCCAGCGAAATCCGGATCAAGACCAGTCACCCGAGTACGGCTTCCACGAGTTGCAAGCTAAAAGTCCCACACGCTTTTACTTCGTAAACGCAGCTATTCGCCAAAATTGGGACCAGCCATTCATCGCAAATGGAAGCATTTTCATACACGAAGATTCGCACGTGTCCATACCGGAGACTCACAATTTAGGGCAATGGTTTGGATGAAGATATTTTCATCGACCCTCCGACACCTAGGTCCGGCATCGCATTAGGTGATTTTCCTCATGGCGAGCAGTCTAAACCGTCTCATCTCGTATTAGTAGTTATCAATCAGGCTTGAGAAGAAGATTTTTGGTTGTTGTTTCCGCAGGGTCGGTTGGCTGAGACGTTCGGTCAGAGAAAGTTGAAAATACTCGACCAGTCTTCCAATAACTCGGGTGGGAAGGAGATCGAATTGATATTTGCTTGAGAAGGAGATATAGCAGTGTAGGCGGTGTCGCCGATTGCTTGGTAAGATGACAGACCAGGCCCCTCCGACCCCCATGAAGTGTAAATGATCGATTGTTGCTTGTGGTCGGCCCAGTACTTGTCCAGCGAAGCCAGTTGTGCCCGCAGCTTATCACTGTGACTATTTCCCACAGTGTAATGCATTCCATCCTCCAAGTTCGATATCAGGGTGGTGAACTCCAGTAGAACAGTACGCAAATGACTGTAGGCCAGTTCAGACAGTTCTCCATGCAACGTAGATCCGAGCAGAATACCTATGCCAGCAAGATGGTGGAGCAGTGGTGAGCTAATGGCACGCAAATATGCTACAGGGACATTGGCGAAGACCCTGATCACCTCGCTGGCAACTTGACATTTTTCTTCGACGCTCGATCTCTTGATCGTAAACAAGACCATTCGCACCAGCTGTACAGTCGCCGCGATGTTGGCGGCCTGGAAACTGAATAAATCTTTTGAGACCTCGTTTGTTGGCGGCTGTGTGCTTTTGAAGATTGCTGGAAGGTTGTGATACATCTCCGTGATCCGCTGAAGGAGTGGCGTCGTGGACTGCAAATCGTCGCTGATGGCAACATGAATGGCCGGAGGGCGTTGTGGTCTCGAGCGTAAATGGGGAAGAACATGCTCGAGGAGCCGATAAAGGTCGGTGATAAAGTTCCAGCCATCCAACCAGCTCGGCTCTGTTCTCATATTTCCCACTGGGTCTAAGGACTCGGTGTGGTGAAGCAATTCATCTTCTGATGGATAGCTGACGTTAAACATTACTTCGCTGCTGTGGGCAGCTCCCTTCCAAATCAGAGAAGTGAAAATGTCCAGAGTGTAAGCAGACCAGAAAAGTCTCCTTCGTTCTTCGATCTCGTCAGTGCTCAAGCCGTGCGGCCATTCTTCTTCGTTGTGCAACAGGCCAACCGCAACACAATTGTGATATAGGTTAAGGTAGTAACGTGCCTTCAATGAGTCGCCATACTGAATGGAAGTGATGGAAAGTAGCATGTAGGCCTGCATGTACCCTAGTTCCCCTGTCAGAGCAGCAGTCGCGGGCAGTGCTTTCGTAGCAGCGGCAAAGAAGGACTCGGACGAACGTCCTTCCAGTGAGAGCGCATCACGCTTCATATTGTCGGTCGCTCCATCGCGTATGCGAGCAATGACGAGAGCACACGTAGAGATCACTGCTGCGTAAAAGGATCTGTTCCTCAAGTGCTCTCCCGACGCCACTCTCTGTAGTAATCTCGGCTTGTGGAAAAGTGGAAATATCGGGAAGATGACCTCGAAGAAGATGTTGACGAGATCCAGGATAAGGTGCTCGCAGTCTTGCATCAGGGGCGACAACCACTCTTGGTCCTCTATGGCGGATGGAGCGCGTAGCGGAGAAGGTACCGCGTCAAGTGGTGCGCTGCCTCTACCAGTATTAAGGCCCGGAGACCAATTGGAAGGTGAACCAAGTGGCACGTGTGATTGAGCTCCAGTAGATCGCGCGCCCCTTTTGCGGATCGGTCGGTCCAGTGTGCAAGGCTCATCAAAGTCGACACAGTTTTGGCAGCGAGTCGCATCTTCAGTGCTTGGCTTGCATTTGACGCTGCGCCTGCTGCAGGAATCGCAGGCGCGAGGGTTACGACGCGATTTACGCGCCTTGCAGGCAGTCCCTGTCATAAGCGATCGAGGTTTGTCCTAGCTGGTCATGAAATGGTTGATGAAGTTGCCATCTTTGACGGAAAAGAAATCTTCAAGGTGCCGTCCTCCGCGAAATTGGCGCTGCCGTGATCGTGCTGATGACGACATAATTATCAAGGCATATGTACATGTATGTGCATATATGCAGTAGTACATTGATTAAGATTGATTGGACAAATAGTTGGTGACCTTCTTTGGTGACACATAACCACGTTCACCGGCATTACGATGCTACGTGGAATAGTAGGGGCGTTAGTGTGCAATGAGTCGCAATATAGTTGCATTTGTGGGTCGATCGTCGAACTCCAACAGATGGCAGAATTTTGCACCACTATTATCAACTCTATTTTTGAGTTTGTTGTTCTCTTCCATTTACTCGCATTTCTTTTTCTAGTCTTTGCTCATATCACGTAATACATCTCCTTCCTTTCGACTTCGCCATAGCCGAGTTCAGCTTTCGAGAAAATATTCCAGCTATGTCCTTTTATTACGCAGATCCGCACTATAGCGCTTATCAAAGCATTCCGTTAAATGGTAAGTGAGTACTTGTTGGTGTTCTTCCTACGACTCCATACAATGTGGACATCTTGCAACTGATCATCGTAAAACTGTTCGTACGCTTTCAAATGATTTTTCCTCCGAATCATATTTACTAGGTAGAAATTTACCACTACGCAAGTATGGGCTCTCACGCATTCGATCAAGCTAAATAGAGGCCTCCATTCGTACTTCCCCTATAGCAGGCGCCCTGCGCAGACATCCAGGGGGCAGATTGAGACCTCGTTAAGAAAGATCATTATTGATCGAGAAGTGGTCATACCAAAGACGTCGTATCATCTGAGAACGTGAAATTAGTTGCACGATTCCGAGTCATGTCTTTTCGGGTCAATACCATCCCCACACAAACCATCGCCGTGTATTGGCTCAGACCGGTCCTAATGTCAACTATCAACCGCATCATCCTCTTCATCATCGCAAACAAAACTCTCGAAAGCACCCGCCAGCGCCTCAGCACTGACAGCATTCTCATCCGCAGTAACAGTATTCAAATCAAGCCTCATCGCCCCAGTACGCACAACATGGCTCTGCATCTCCGTCGAAAGCTGCTTCATGAACGCCCGCGTCTGCCGAATTGTAAGCCGTCCCTCAGCAATAGCCATAGACAGGAGGCCCTTAAAGCAGAGTCTTGCGAAGGGATATGCCTTCGAGAGACCGCTGTAGCCTCGCAGGCATAGGATGAAGAAAAAGTACCATTCCGTGTCGTTCTTATCGCTCAGCACGATGTTCGCTAGAAAGACTAATGCCCCTTGCCAGAAGATGTGGTAGTGCGACTCAGGGTAGTCGAGTTGGTATTGGATGATCATGCGCTTGAGCTGGCGGGTTGATTTGCGATAGAATACATCAGGGCCGGCGGGTAGTGAGCTGAACGCGTTCGGCGGTAGACTGCTGTCTGCGTGTGGGCGGACGAGGAAAAGGATGATTAAGTGGTACCAGAGACTAGTCGAGTGTAAGCAGTCTAGCAGTTGGTTACGAAGAGTCTCCTGGATTTGGATGTGACATACTGTAAAGTGAGAACATGATGTGGTGTATTTACGCTGCGAGCGCAATCATCTGGCAAGCCTTCTGCCCAGCAAAGCAGATTATGCAGAGTGGTCTCCGCCATATGAAGTGGGATTTGGACTAGACCTGTAGTCGAGGCTCCGAAGAATGGTGCAAGGGTCTCCTTTACAGTAAGCCACATCTTGCAGAGTGATGTAAAAGTACTTCCTGCATAAGAGGGTACAAGAGAGCCCTCGGTCCCAGGGATAGGTAACGAGACTGGATGGTCTGGCAGTGGCCTCTGGTAGAAGAAGGCGTAGAGGCTAGGGGAATCAGCGTTTGCTGTGAGACATTCTGATAAGGATCACGCACCTTGCAGCAATGAAACGACCCCATGCGATATGTGCTACAAAGCGCATCTCATCACTGTTCAGCCCTCCCTGTGGATGCGAGATTTCGGGAGGCAGAACGTGGCAGAGTCCCGCCTGTTCAGTTGCCTCTTCGCATGCTTTCACAAACTCCTGGCCTTCTTTGTCTAGACCCATCGTCGTGGCGCAATATGTCATTAGCTGCAGCGCCGCTATATCTAATAGCTTCGCTGGCCCACGATGCGCTTGCCATGATTCTGAGTTCGTAGCCCAAAAAGCGAGTCCGAGAGCAAGAGCATCAGGACGAACAGTAGCGAATGGTTGCTGATTTTTGTTAGTGTCTTATCGAAGCTAGTACCTTGTTCGAAACATACCACTGCGTAGCAAAGGATGGCATTGACTAGAAATGACGAACAATAATTCAAGCGTTGTTCGACAAGGTCGCCAATAAAAAGATCTGGATCGAATATACCGATGGTTGAATGCTCGGTGGTCATGTACAAAGATATTGCTGCAGCCGCGAAACTGTTACTGATAGGAATTGTCGTCCAGAAGCTGATTTTGAGCCGATGCAGGCGTTCATCGTAATATTGAGTCGTGTGGAACACGTCGTACTCGTCGGAAAGACAGAGTCGTGATCTTCGTTTGATGTTAGGCACTCCGGTAGGCTAATCATTTGACTATTCCTGGAAGATCTCACCTCAGAACCGAATGGAATCGTATAGGTGAATGCGGGCCAACTAGAGTGTCTGCTACTAGTTGGGGGTCCTTGAATGGAACTATCATTGGATATGATCTTGTGTTTTGCACCTCCAACTCTACACATAGCTGGGAGTCCGCGGGCAGTTCAAAACTAGTGGCCAATTGGCTCACTGAGAAATTTGGGCGTGCAATGGAGGTTCCGGCAAGCGCAGAGGCGCGATGGATGGACTTGGGCTTATATTTCTTGAGATATGTAACAATCTCAGAATCAGATGCCGATCGAAGACGTTGCAAGAGAGCTTTGGCTTCCGTAATCTCTTCTCTAAGAGCGTCATTCTCTCGCTGCAGCGCGGCCGTTCTGGTTTCCTGCTGGTCTTTCGTCACGTAGACGCATTCGTTGCCTCGAACTCGACAAGCTCCACATTGCGGTCTGACTGTATCACACTGTCAAGACGGAACGGGTCAGTATGCGCGATTGCTACCTCGTTCACCTAGACTCACCGCGGTCTTGCGGGCTCGGCACAGGTTGCAAGCTGCTCGCACGATCTTCCGTTTGGAGATTTTCTTAGGCGGCTTTGGTTGCGCTGTTTGGCGTGGTGACATGGCAATCTTCCGGCGAATGTGGGTTCATAACCTCAGAAGACATCCGATGGATCCAGGAACCTGCTGCGGTGACAGTCTATGAATGTAGCGTGTGAATATGTGCGCGACGATGAGCGCGCTCCCTCTAGGTCTGGACCGTTGTTCCTCGAAACGATGTGGTAGGGCAAGGAGCTTAGAGATGGTGTGTTGAGCTCGGGAGGTGAGGGGTAGGCTAAGTCAGCAATCATGTAGAACGGAACATGACAAGGTATTTCAACGCTGTTCATCAATTCTTCTCAGGCCACCAGAGAGCCGCGTGTAAGTGACGTACTGTAGCGTCACGAAACTGTGAGCTGACCATTCGCACTCAACAAAGCATCCTTTTCGGACTTTACAGAATTGTTCATTCCAACAAGAGTCTATGAAATCTACATTTACGATGCATGTATGGATCAGCTTTGGAAGTCTAGTGATATCATCGTATGTTAAATGGTATAATCTATATTCCGTTCAAGCGTTCGGCTGCACCCGAAGTTCACCACATTATTATTATTGCCTGGGCCCAGATACACATAAAAATATATTTCCAATTTCGCGTAATGGTGCTCATATTTATCCAAAATATCAGGTAAATCTCCCCACTTTCGCCTCTGCCAAGAACAGACAAGGAAATCGCAAGTTCCGCATCAGCGCCCACCAATTTCAAGATGAACGAGCAGTCGCAGGAATTCAATCGAAGTATGGGTAATTCTCGAGTGAAAACAGATGGACTACACGCGTATTCTATCATCTATACCGCCACCAGGACGGGGAATCGCACGAAGCTCTAGGTGTATGTATTACTCGACGCATTGCCTTCTGTATCCCCTTCAGAACGAACTCGACTCGCAGGTTTGTATCAAACGCAAGTTGTGAAACATCAAAAGCCAAATTCCAAAGCCAGAACTCCCAGGAATCATCCTTCCCTATCTCTCCGCTTGCTATGTCCTGTGCTGTTCCGTGCTGTATTTTCCTGCCATGCCATTGTCCTTCCTTGCCCGTTCGCTCAAAGCAACGCTCGCGTGATGAAAAGCAAAGAGAAAAAGGAAAGGATTACCTTGTGAGGATGAATTCAAGATCGACGTCCCTCTCAAGTCGTCTGGCAAGTGGATTTACCAGATGCTGTAACCGCCATCGATGAGGCAGTTGTTGCCCGTCATGAAAGCGGAGCCGTCAGACGCGAGGTAAACGGCGAGGTTGTTGAGGTCGTCGACGGAGCCGAGACGCTTCTGTGGCGTCTGATCGATCCAGATGCGCTTCTGGGCGTCGAGGGCGGGCACGCGGTTGAGCGCCGTGTCCATGTAGCCCGGGCTGATGGAGTTGACGCGAATGCCGTGGCGGGCCCACTCGGCGGCGAGGGACTTGGTGAGCTGCACGACGCCGGCTTTGGAGGCGTTGTAGCACGACTGCTCTTGTGGGTAGTTGACGACCGTACCGGACATGGAGGCGATGTTGATGATGGAGCCGCCAGTCTTCAGTTTGATCATTTGCTGGCCCACGGCTTGGGCGACGAGGAAGGTGCCGGTGATGTTGATGTCGATGAGGCGGCGGAACTTCTCGTGGTCGTAGGTCTCGGCCTTGATGTTGGAGCTGTTTGTGCGGTCAGCGAGCGGGGAATCTTGGGGTGTAAACGTCAAGTCACTTACTCGGCGATACCGGCGGCGTTGATGAGGACGTCGACTTGTCCGTAGTGGTCGACGACGTCCTGGATGGTCTGGCCCATAGCAAGTCCATCGCGGACGTCGATGCGGTAGAAGCGGACATCGACACCAGTCTGTTCGCTAAGCTCACGCGCTGCCTTGTCGCCGAGCTCCTGTTGCACATCCATAATGGCAATACCACGGACGCCGACCTCGGTGAGGGCTTGAGCCATGTTGTAACCAAGGCCACGGCCACCGCTGTGATGTAATGTTAGTGAGCTAAGACGAGCTCTTATATGGCGTGCGCTGATAGCTTACCCAGTGACGACGGCGACCTTGCCTGGAAGACAGAACTTCTTAAGGGTCGGCGTGAGCTGGCGATAAGCTGCTTCCTTCAGCGGGATGGCCTTTGACTCGATGTCGCCTTCTTTCGGGATGAATGGAGCACTGTTCTCCGGGACGTGGATGTCCTCAGTCACGCGCTGGCCTTTCTCGTAGTGGACGACCGGAATGTGATCCTCACCCGGCTCGTCCTTGCGGATGGCAGTAGTCTTGAAGGAACGGAGAGGAGCAGCTAGAGTGGACGGGCGCAGGCCAGCGCCAGCGCGGCTTGCGACCTTGAATGAGTTGCGGGCGAACATGGTGACTGTGAGTGATGTTGTGTAGGTGAAAAGGATGGCGAGTTGAGGCTCGGTTGAGTTGTCGAGTTGTCGAGTTGTCGAGTTGTCGAGTTGTCGAGCGTCGTTTGGAATGAGTGATTGTAGAGCAAGAGTAGTAGATAAACAGTAATTGCTGAGGTTGAGAAAGAAGTTGTTCAGTCGATCAGGAGAAACTGATAGCAGTCGTCGGTCAAGTGATGAGATCCAAACGGAGGCGCACGTGCGATGACGACCGTTTCACAGACGGCTGGAGTAAATGAAGGGGAGGGAAGGAGTGAGGTGTGATGATAAGTTAGGGAAGGCAGAAAGGAGGTGAAGAGGATCTTGACGTAGAAGCAGCAAGATGCACCGGTTTAACACATTGGACGTCGACCGCTCACCCATCGGTCTGGCCAGGGTGAATTGGCAAAACAAACCGAAGATCTATCAGCGCCTTGCGACAAGCGTATTGGGATACCGACACCAGCACGCGGCTCGCCTGTCGCCATTCGTACCCCCGTTACCGCTCCCGCGCCTTGCGTGGCCTTGTTCGAGTAGGATCGCAGCTGAACGATGGCGACTGGCCCACATGCCCTCGATGCCATAAAGGAGACCCACCTCCGCGATACCCTTTCAGACTACCCCGAAGCTAGCATTACTAGCGACTGGAAGTGATACAGGGCCATGGCACGCGAGGTGTCGATAAAGGTCCGGGCGAGAAGGGCAGTCTGGGGTTCTGGGGATTGGTTTAGAAGCGGTGTGAACCAGAGGATATGAACAACACCGCGGTCAAGATAAGATTAAATCATTGACGAGACTGGAACGTGGCTCAAGGCGCATGTGGCTTGCAGGAGATTGGCTTGTCCTGGTGGTCGGTGTCGCCGGCCCACGCGAGCCGCATGCACCGGAGATCTGTCGTCTACCTGCCGGCGAGCTAAAATGGTATTTCACATGCAAAGGGGACATGGAAAGGTTCGGGAAGCCATCCAAGCACCCGGCTGGGTGTCTCGCCCTGAAATCAAGAGCGATTCACCAAGAAAGTATGTTCACGCGGCTCTGCGGGCAAACGCCTTGTGAGTGCGCCGGAGCGTTGACCGAACCATGTTCACAGTCGTGCTTCATATACCTACCTCCTAAGCAGCACTTCAAGCCTCCAATCATCCATCTCGGAGATGTCGAGACCGCGAAGACGCGAATGCCGCTATCGGCGCTGAATTCTTGGATCAAAGTGTATAGGGGCTATTGTCGGGGAGCTGCGGCTGGGAATGGAACTGACTGCATGGTGCTGTCTTGTTGACGATGATTTGGTCACAGGATCCAGGGCAGTGCCGGAGGTGACGATGCTAACATACCATCTCCCACGTAGGCATCGCAAGACGCTTGTTGGTCTTGATGAGAGATGTCAACACGGAATCGCATGAATGCATTTTCAGGCTGAAATGATGCAGACTTTCATGTTCCCAGTGCTTCTCAAAACACAGGGGTTGTTGACGCAACGACGTCATCGCAATTAACATGGCGAACAACCCCTCCTCAAGAGCCGACTGGATGGAAAATATATCCAAGGCCAAAACTAATGATGGCCTTTCTTATCGTCGACCTCGATCTTCGCTAGAATGTAGCTATGACTGCTCCATCATCCAGGAGATACAGCGCTCGGAGCAAAGAGCAGTGCTGTTGACATGTAAGCAGCAGCTGACATATCCTCTACGCAATCAATCCCACCTCTCTCAACGGCTTTTCCTATAAGCCAGGTCAAGTACAACAAACACCACCCTTCCAACCTCCATCTCCTCAATCCGACATCAGAAATCCCAATCAGAACTCGAAATCACAACACCAACCCTCCCGAAATGACTTCCTCAGTCGACCCCTCCCTCCCCCCCCTCACCCCAACCTACCCACCAAGCAAACCCTCCCTCGACCTCGAATCCCCCCAAACCCGCGCCATAATCTCCCACCTCAACCTCCAACCCCACATCGAAGGCGGGTATTTCGTCGAAACCGACCGCGACACCCGCCGTGTCCCCAACCCATTCAGTGCGTCTCAAAACACCCCCCTCTACAAACCCCCACTAACCCCATCCCTCCACAGCCCACACCCTCACCGGCAAAAAATCCCCCACCTCCTCCTCCACAGCCGACAGCGACATCCTTGTCTCCTCTCGCTCCGCCAGCACCACCATCCACTACTACCTCACGCCCGCCTCGCCTTTGGGCGCCTTCCACCGCAACCGCGGCCGCACGGTGCACACGCTGCATCACGGGCGGGCGCGCTACGTGATTATCCACGCGGACGAAGTGGCGCCCAGCAATCGGCCGGGAGGGTACGGCGGGGCCGAAGAGGAAAGCGAGGAAGGGGGGTTGAGGAGGGAGAAGAAACTCTGGACGGGCAAGGCGAGGGTGGAGACGTTTATCGTCGGTGGGGATGTGTTGGCGGGCGAGAAGGTGCAGTGGATCGTGGAGGGGGGGAAGTATAAGGCTAGTTTTCTGCTGGAAGACAAGCAGGAGGAGGGCAGGGGTTGTTTGATCAGTGAGACGGTCGTGCCGGGGTTTGAGTTCGCGGATCATGATTTTATGAGGAGGGAGAGGGGGGAGGTGCTGTTGACGGAGGAGCAGGTGAGGGAGATGGGGTGGATGGTTAGGGAGGAGTGATGGGGTGAGGGTTTTGGGGAGTGGATGGTTGGGAGAATGGGAGAGAAGTTGTCAAAGGATTGATGAAATGTTCCCAGCTTGTCTGGGAGTTTCTTCTGAATACATGAAAACAATACTCTCATGTCGCTGCATGGGTATCTCTCAGCGAGTAGTATGGACAGCAAATTACATGAATGATGATCGTGAGTGAAAGAGAAAAGGAAAAGATGTCCCGAATCCCGAAAAGTGCGCCTCTGCTATGCTCTTGAGCGTCGCATGCTCTCTTGTAGCCAATGCCTTGTAGGCTTTTTCCCCATAAACGCCGGTAGAATTCATTTGATGCATGACCTCTTTCCCTGAGGTCTGGTTTTCTTTTTCTCGTAGCAGTCGTCTTCCCTTCCCTTCAGTGTACAAAGACTGGCAGAGGACGTCGTGACGCCTTGTCGTCTCCATTGTGTCGACCTCCCGGTGGCCGGTGTTTGGAGCCTTCTCTTTTGATAGCTTCCATCTCAGCTTGTCGCAGCTCTTCTCTGCATTGCCATAGTCTTGCGCAGCTTGCTGATTTGGCAATTCATCTAAGCATCCTCTCCACTAGTCTCGGAGTTGCCTCCTCGGCCTCTGCTGAAACCTGACTGCAGGCGGTAGATCAGGTAGCCGATGATGGCGAGGACGAGCAGGAGGACGATGACGATGATCGCGATGACAATGTTGCCGCTCATGGTTGCGGTGAAGGATGGGTTTGAGTGGTTGTTTCGGCGGTGTGGAGGGGTCGAGGAGAGAGAAAAGTTGGGTTGGTCGGAGGTTTGCTGGGGTTGTATCTTGGTCGAGTGATTCTTTCGATGCGAATCGTGCGTCCGTATAAGAGCTTGTGAGCAAGATGTTTTTGGGTATTGGTTTCGTTTTATCAGGCCAATGAATGAGGCTTGCAGGTCGTGATGCTGTATAATCTGCTCTTCGCCGGCTGTGAATAATTGCAACTTAATTCAGAGTACTCCTTAAGGTGACAATAAGTGGAGTCAAAGACAATGTATTGAGAAGACGGGAATGCAAACAGAAAGAAGGTGCCATTTTGTCTAGTGTTGTCTGCGTGGCGGGCTTTCGCTGGCTGGTGGCTGGTCTTGCAACACGAATGGCTGGGGCTCGCTTGCGCTCGAGCGTATAGCTGCGTCACGTAGGCATATGCGGATGTGTTCGTATATGGCTGGCCATTTTATGAAGATGATATATTTCAGAAAGCAAAGCGTCTTGCCTGAATCTATCAAATGATATCTGTCAATAAGGAAATGTCAAGAATGAGGGTTTGCCTGTCTCACATTTTCTTGACATGTGAAGGTGCCGAGCGGAGGAAAGAGAGAGAGAGAGAGAGAGAGAGATCCACAGAGACGCTAGCGGCGGCTTCCTCCCGCGCGGCTAGCGGCTCCACACCAATCGTCGTCAACACCAGTCAACATCCTGGCAATCGATGGCTGCAACATCCAGTTGTCTATCTCGCAATGCATATGACTTCCCGCGCGTTGTTGCCTGGCCATGTTCGTCCAGTCATCGCAGCATTGGCTATTCATTGCCAATCTGCCGACTTCTTGACTCATCGTTCATGTATCGCAGTGATTTGTTCATACAACGCCCATGATGGCTTCTGGTAATGCGCCCGAGTCTCAATTCGTGACTTTGATAGGTGGTTTACGTTTGCAAAGGCGACAACCACTCAGTCTAGAGCCTAGAGAGACTTGAGATCTTGGAGGTACTTCCACGCAGGACCATACGCACTCAAACATGGCAGGTCAATCATCATCTGGTCTACCCTTGCCTACTGAAGTCTCTCATATTACTAGCCGTGTCGCGCAACCGACAACAACCACAACAGAGCCGCCTGCGCAAGCACTTGAGCCACATATCTGTGAAAACTCAAATTGCGCCGCATCTAGAGTCTGGGAAACCACCGAACTGCTTGAGCACATCTTCGCTTTCCTCCCAACGAACCACCTCCTCCCCCTCCGCTCAGTCAAAAAGTCATGGAACGGCTTGATATTGGAATCGCCATACTTACGTCTTCATTTGTTCGTCCACGCGAATTGGCAACATCCCGCAGCTGACTTCCGATTACTCCCTCTGAGCCTCCCGGGCTTGGAAATACGACGAGGAAAGCCCGTCCACCTAGGCCACTGGATCGAATTACACATCAACATAGACGCCGCGGAAAACATTCTCGAGGACGCCACAGACCGCAAACCATTCGTACGCTCAGCATGGTTCGCTCAAGACTTCGAATCCCGCGCTCCACCACCGACCTCGCGCATAACACCACTCCACTCCGACCTCGTAATCACGCAACCGCCCATCGTAGGAATGCAAGCCTTCATCGTCGACGTCGACACAACACTCCCAGACAGACCCGCATCGACCTCAGCAGAAGACGACGACGACCAAGAAGTCAAAAACACAACCATCCCCGCCGTCCACTCTAAAATCTCCTGCGACGCCGGCATCACTCTCGGTTTCGTCGCCTCAGTCGCCCAAACCATGCTGACGCCAGCCATGCTCTCGAACGACCGAGACGAGCACAAAGACCACAAAGTCATCTTCACTGCCATCGTGTCGTACTGCCAGTCCGATACTGCGCCTAGGAAGCGCAGTGGGACTAGGATGGTTACGACTGTTTGATCATGGCGAGTATTGAATCTTGCATGTGATCATAGGCGATGTGGACTGGATTGACGTCATCAAACAAGCAGCTTTAGCTCACATGGGAGAGCGCCAGACTGAAGTTCACTTCATGTCAAAAAGCATTCTGTGCGGTATCTGGAGGTACTGTGTTCGATCCACAGAAGCTGCAATTTTTCTTTTGCCATGGTTTGGTCTTGCTTGCTGTCACGATTGGATATCGAAGTGACACGGAAGAGCAATCACGCTGTTTTTGGGCGGTGGGAAAGATGCTTGGTGGGATAATTTTGGATGGACGAGTAACGGATTGAATCTGAAAGGTATAATGAACGGGACGGCGAACTCGGGTTTACAGGACTGAGCGAGTTGGAAATATCTCTGAGAAATTAGAGCGCTTCACAGATCTAGAGGCGGTACAGGGCAGACTGAACAATTGCCTCTCCCTGTTATAATATGCGAAGGCGGATCAGCAACCGCCATACGTCGAGGTTTTTTAGTGATCAATATACAGCCAGATATCCCTACAAAAATACACCAGACCCATCACCTATCACCCCTCCCAAACTCTCCCTCGGCCATACTGTACCTCCCCCCTTCCACAGCCCCATACCCGCCCTCCTCCTCATCCCTCCCCCTCTTCATCCCACCACCCCCAACCCTCCTCCCCGCCGGCTCAAACGGCTCATCGCAATCCTCGGCCCACAAACTCGGGAAATACCTCGCCCAATTCCCCACCGTAACCACACACCCCAGCACACTCCCACTGACCACGTCGAAAACATCATGCCTGTAATCCTCCAGCCGACTAATCGCAATCAACGCCGCGCCCACCAGCGGCGCGAGGCAGAGCAGCACACTCACGTGCGACGCGCGCGGACGCAAGCAGTGCGTTTGACTCGCCAGGAAGAGCGCCAGCCAGCCCAATCCCGCGAAGGCGAAACTGCTGTGGCCCGAGGGGTAGGAGCGCCAGCCGTCTTGAAGGAGGTGAGGGGAGGTTTCGGTGCAGACGGAGATGGTCACGAGCGTGCCCGGGGGAGTGTTGGGGGAGGGTTTGCAGCGCGCGAGGAGGTCGGGGCGGGGCCGGCCGATGGCGTTTTTGAATATGTCGGTGAGGAGGGAGGTGGTGAGGATGCTGAGGGTGAGGCCGAGGAGGAGGACGTGCGTGAGGTGCGCGGAGCGCGTGGGTGGGAGGAGGCTGCCTAGGAGGAGGAGGAGGGCGGGGATGCCGAAGGCGTAGAGGAAGAGGTAGGCTGGGAGGGTGGGTTGTCAGTTTTGTGGGTTTGATTTTGGTTGTGATGTTGAAAGCAGTTTGGACTTACGAACTGGCACTCGCTCGATCTCGGCGTGTGGATGTTGAATTCGAGAGTCGTCGACTGTGAACATTTGGTGGAAAGGCTCGCTGGTGAATTCCAGGAAGGATAGAAGGATGATCACGATCATCAGTCCCAGGTAGTCGCCTGCATAGCTCTTGGACCAGAACCTTTGGGCGGCTTCCCAGAGGCCGCCTTGGGGTGGTGAGGAGGAGCGCATGCGCCGGTTGTCATGGTGGCTTTCGGAGCCGGGCATTTTATGGTGAAAGAGAAGGGAAATGAAAGGAGAGGAAGTCAGATCACATGATGTTCAGTGAAATGTTGTAGACGAAAAGAAAGAGAGCTATTGATGATCAAGGGGAAAGTGACGACAGATCTCAGGGTGGTCGATGGTGGAGTTGGGCTGCCCCAGATCGCCCAAAGCTTGTTCCACATTTCAAAGAGCCGCAGCCGAAGTGATCGAGCGCGCGAAGCTCTCCATCTCTCTGCCCACCACCCTCTCACTCTGCACTTCGACTCGACGATTCGCATGAGACATACCACTTGACACCGACAGCTGGTCTCTCGCGGTCGTCTGATCACCACTTTGTCACCATGGCCGAAAAACCTCAAACCAAGGCCAACTTCCCAACCCCTCCGCCTTTCTACCAGCACTTCACCAAAGACAACATCAACAAACTCCGCCAGATTCGCAAAGAGCAAGGCACCTCACAGCCAGACCCCGAAGAGACCCGCGCAAGCGAAACCAAAGATGTCGACATCTCAACTCTCCCCCAAAACCTCCGCTACCTAATCCCACCCCCACCCCCAGCGGACGGCAAATGGCGCACCTTCGGCGCACACCACGACCTTCGCGCCCCCGACCCCTCGCTCGAAGAAGCCGGCATTGAAGTCCTCTTTCCCTCCGACCCCTCCGTAAAACTCAACCCGCAACCCTATCTCCTCAGCCTGGCGCGCTCGATGCTCACGACTTTCCTCGCGCTCACGGGCACTCTGGCCGAGGATCCAACACAGTACCAGGACCGTATCACGGATCTCACCACCATCGTGACGAACATGCACCATCTGATCAACCAGTACAGACCGCATCAGGCGCGCGAGACGCTTATTCTCATGATGGAGGAGAGGATTGAGAAGTTGAGAGGGGAGATTAAGGCGATTGGTGAGGCTGGGGAGAGGATGGATGGAGTTTTCAAGGGGTTGCAGGAGAGTGGAAAGGGGGACCGTGCGGAGGAGATGAATGGCGTGACGGAGAAGGATTGCAAACAGGACGCAGATGTCAGTGGAAAGGAAAAGCAGCGGACTGCTTGGGAGGCTCTGCAAGCTGCCAGCTTGGAAGACGAAGAGGAAACTTGATGACATGAGCATTATCGTCGAATTCGTCACATGCCAGCCGGAGATTGGGTCACAGGCATGGAAGGCCAGCAGAAAAACCCCCACCCAGCTACTTCCAAGAGCTGGCGCGCGCACCAGGAAACCAAGGAACGCCCAAAAACACACTCAACCCGCGCGGAAAGGACAAGACTAATACCCCTCGATATGGCCCTTGTGCGACTTCTTGTTCTCCTCCGCATCAGCCGCTCCGACAGCGCTGAAGTTCCCAGCGCCGGCGCCTAGACACGCCACAACAGTCAGCATCCCGCGAGGAAAAGTGCGAAGCGACTAATCGCATCCGCACAGCAACGGCGGTCAACCTCACCTTTCATAGCCGCCTTATCATCCCTCTCCTCGACCGAACTGCCATCCTTCGCGGTCGTCTTGGTCGACTTGCCGGAGAAGACGCCCGAGAGCGCGCCGAAGATGTTGAGGTTTAGGCCTGCCTACACAAGCGTCAGGTAAGATTTGAAGAAGCAGAGAAAGACGGTCTGCGTCTCCTTTGCGAATCTGAGGGCTTGGTTGATGATCTTGGAAGTTCAGGTCAAGGCATACACTAGCACTGGCTTTCGCGCTCTCCTCGTGGCTCTCCACGGCGCCGGACGGCCGGGGTGCGACGTCTTGCGCCATTTTCTTGGAGACTTCATTGGAGGGCATTATTGCTTTGAACCAGATAGGGCAGTGCGTGAGGAGGAGAAGATTCTTGGAAAACTAGTTTCGTCTGGAGATCTGGGCTACAATAGAGATCTCAAGATAAAGTAGAGTCAGAGAGTAAAAGTTATGAACGAGAGCAAGTGTGGCTGACGCTCACTTCTCAAGCTCATAAAGAAGCTCCCTTGCTGTGCCCCTCGTATCATCAGCCCCATGTCGGTTTTTGGTTCACAAAAACCGGTTTCGACTCCGCTGCTGTGTTCCAGGGAGAGATTGCGTCATTGGGGATGTAGGTTGGGAGCTTGAGTTCATTGTTCTCTTTCGATACCCTAGAAATCATCTGGATGCAATACATATGTAGGTAGCAATCACATTAGAACTTGACATGAACAAAGATTGTAGAGATACATCCGAGCGATGCGATCTTGCGAGCTCGTTATCAGCTGTACGCTTTTTCTCGAGATTGATGTGAGAGCAGTTCTGGGGTTCACGAAGTTGTGATCACGCTCTTCACATGTATCTCTTGCTAGAGAAACACATGGATGTTAGACCGTACAATCTCAATACGCAAAAGTCGTCGGAGTACTTCGATAGCCAGCAAGCCGAGGTGTAGATTGTAGTCTTTGACATGAGAAGAGTGAATAAGGTATTGAAAGTGAAGAATAGATGGTTGAGATCCGTCCGGAGGGTGGGGTCCCTGCTGGGCTTAGCGTCTCGTTCACGTGGGACATCTTTAGCCGGAGCATTTCATCAGGCAACTGCTTCACCACACCACTTTCACCACTTAACTCAAATGGCCGTACATGGGACGTGGGTAGTGGTAAGGCTGAGTTCCGACGTTAAGCTACGAGCCCTGCCCGGGAGGCCTTCCATTTAAGCCCTCTCCAACGGATGCAGTTTGGAGATGCTTTACGCCACTTGGTCTGGACCGGGCGAGACGAGACATGAGCTGATGCCTACTCGTGAATGCGAGATGCTGCACGGATCTCTCGCAAAGGTTCATACACACGATTTTCTCTATGGTTACGACGCTATCCACCCAATAGCATTCACATACTAGGAGGTACGTGTAAACGGAGCAATTGGTGGAACAAGCGAATATTCAAAGCAGGCGCGTTTCCTGGTGTCGAATTAACCGAGCACGCCAAAACGCGGAGAAAACGCTCAGATGTGGGCGCCCGAGATCTGCGGAGAAGTACGAGCGTTTATGCATTGGCGACCCTGTTGGCGAGATGCCCTCATGGCTTCTTCCGGATCATGGGCGTGTGATCATGTGTCCTTCGTCTTTACCTGCAAGTCGGTTTACATCCCTTCTACAACATCTTGCCATCCACTTGCCATCCACAAGGCATGATTGTGCGATCTCAACCAACTTTAGCCATGTGAGGATCTGGACGATCCTCCGACCGCCAAAATGGGTATCGAGGTCTCGCTGGTGGACTTGAACGACACGACGACCTTCTTCTCTGGCAACTACGATGTCGCATCTGTGTTTGTCACGATTTGCTGCGCATTGGCGATATACAACGGAGTCGAGCTACTGCTACTCATCTTCACCACATTTCGACGCTTCAGAGGCCTGTACTTCTGGTCGCTGGTCGTGTCGTCCTCAGGCTTGATACCGTACACTATCGGCTTCATGATCATGTATTTTGTCTTTACAGTCTCGCGTAAGTCTTTTCACCATTCGCCGAGCAATTCCATTGCGTTGTGTTGACATTTCTGGCCACAGTTGCAGGACTGCTCATCACCTGTGTCGGGTGGCCGATGCTTATAACAGGCCAAAGTCTCGTGCTTTACTCTCGGCTGCACATTGTGCTCGGCGCTGAGCACAACAGACTCCTTAAGGGTGTCAAATGGATGATCATCATTAATGGCATCATCTTTCACATCTCCACCGAGGTCGTCCTCTTGGGCGCGTACTATGCTCGCCCGAACACTACGTTCGCTGAAGCCTACAAATACATCGAGAAAATCCAGATGACTGGATTTACCGTTCAGGAACTCATCATTTCCGGCATCTATGTCTGGAAAACTCTGGATATCATTCGTGTCACTTCATCGGCATCCTCGATCGCCACGGGTCGCAAAACGCGAACAGCACGGATCATGTGGCAGCTTTTCGGCATTAACGTGCTTATCGTCATCATGGACGTAGCTCTACTCGTTTTAGAATTCACAGGTCGCCATGTCTTTGGGCAGGCCTTGAAGGGAGCCGTTTACAGCGTCAAACTTAAGCTGGAATTCGCGATTTTGAGCAAACTTGTGACCTTGACTTCACGAGACAAAAACGCAACCGAAGCAACTTTTACCGGCGCGTTTGAAGATTGTGGCGGTATCATCGGCCTCGGTGCTGATGTTCGAAACGTGGAGCGCGGAAGATCAGTTTTCAACTTGGACTCACCCAAATCCACGAATCTCGGAAGGAGCACTCAAGCGGATATTCCCAAGGGTGACGTGGCTTACATTGAACGTACCTCAGGATCTGCGGATGATTTGGAGTTGGACGATGTTCCACTAGCCAGGCATGCGACGTTCTCCACTATCACGCCGACCATCAGCCGTGAAGAGCAAAGGAGACGGCAAACACGGGACGAAGATCTTTACGCAAACGCCTTGAGAGGAATGAGCGGCTGAAACTACCGTTTTGTACTGAAGCTTCAGAGCGCGTCGGCACAAATCAACACGTTGCCGGACGCAAATTCTATGCTCGGCTACCCCTCCCAATACGTTCTTGGTCCTCCCTCAAGACAGCCTAGTCGTCATCCCGAGAGGGCGGCGGCTGTCGCTTGAGAACGACCGGAACAGCAACATCCGAAGCATCATTATCGGAGTTCCAAAGCAAGCTCCAGATACCATCATCGCCCCTCGGCGCCGCCCAGAATGAACGTCCAACGCTATCGTCCTCGCTCGTACCAATCCAGAGCAGCTGTCTGCCCCAGAACTTGAAACCCGTGGTGGTGTAGGTGGTGTTGCTCGAGGAAGTGAAGCCTACGTCGCTGAAAGAACCCTTGTGGGTGTCGATGTAGAGGACAGGAGAGGTCCAGTTGCCTTCGAAGGCGGTGTTGTTGGGACTCGCGATGAGGGCCGTGGTGGAGTCATCGTCCATGACTAGGAATCTTGTCAGTGATGTGGTTTGGGTGTGTTGTGTTAGGAAAGCGCTTACACGTCACGTTGACAGCGGCAGAAATGTCTTGTGGATGGCCGTAGCCGAGGAGTGCGATGCCTGATCAATGTTCAATATCAGAACATGAAAATGAGCGGGTCTGGATATTACCATCGGCGTAGAAAAGAGGTAGACCGGAGACATTCTGCCCGTAAGCGTACAGAGTGCCTATCGGAGTCTGATCTGTCGAGACGTCGGCGGCGTTGGTGAAAGCGAGGCAAGTAGCCAAAGCGGAAACGAAAAGAGCGAGAGAGGGCTCCATTGTGAGATGAGCTGAACGAGCAATGGTATTGTGGAAAACGCAAGACCAAGTCTCCTTTATGTACTTATACATCATCGTACCTCGAGCAGAACTTTCGTGTTCTCCATCAAGTTCCCTGATAGAACTGCCGTGCAAGACGCCGTTGAGGGCCGAGACCGCAGTCCGGGTTGCCAATGGCTGAGGACCTGTTTACAGGCTTGCGTGGCTACCAGGGTAGTTGTGTGAGCTCATTGCTGAAACGCTGCGATACTGTACGTTTGTTTGCAGCCCGTGAGTGCACGCACAAGCAATGACAAGGCGCAGCAAGCTTCGCCGCCCACGCAATGAAAGTTTGCCGATGCGCTTCATTATCACCGTCACCACCTTCCACGGCGTCAACAACACACGTACTCACGGTGAACATTCATTTCCCAAGATGGACTCTCAACGCCTTCTCCACCACTAATGATGCCTCTGATGTATGCGCTCTCTTCAACGAATCCAAGAATTAGGGCACATCGAAGACGACGCGGCCACACTATACTGCGTGGCTCACGATGCATGGCCTGCGTACTCTCTAACGCCTTTTTGAATCTATACAAGCGTGATGGGCCACGACGCCTTATGCACGAGCCAAGCATACCATAGCCCCAAAAGATGGAATTGTTCGGCATTTCGGCCGCTCTATCGTCGTGAGCCCTAGGCGCTAAGTAGACGAGAAGGGATGTGATCGTCAGGTACACGTCCCCAAACTGAACTGCGAACGATACTGCAGATATTGCTGTGGCATTGTGGCCTGCATTTGCGTGTGATCGCAGGATTTCCTAGGGATGCAACGCGCAGACATCAGGAGATGACATCAAAGGAATGGAAGTACAGATACGGTAGGAAACTTTTACAGCACGACACAAAGACGAAGCTGGCCTAGTTTTTAAGCTCAACCACCATCAGCCTTAGCCTTCATTGACGCGATAACCAACTTAGGGCTTTTCACCTACTTTCACATATCCTGCTTCAGCTGTCATCCCAAAGCAGAGATTGTGTCGTGTCGGCTTGCATGAACCGCAGGCATCTTCATTCTGTGGCCACGCGGCTTCTCAACTACGCCCGTCTCGTCAGGTGGGTCGATATGATAGGTATGAGACCGCAGTAACCGATTGAGAGAATGTACGACCGGTGATAAAAAGTCTCATGGTGTATATCCCGAAGGTTGTATCAGTCATTTGATCACTCTATTCACTCGTTCTGTCTTTACAAATCCAGTCGTTTCTGCTTGATTTGCGCGATGCATCACATTCGAGGATTATTATGCCTCACGGCGTTCTCCGGTGTCCTGACACAAGCTGCAGTATTGTCGGACCATGCCCTTCCTAAGGTGTCTCCCCGTGCTGATACTTCCGCTTGCTCTGGAAATACCGCCGACGACCGCAGCACTTGGTGTGATTACAGCATCGATACCAATTACTATGATGAAGTCCCCGATACTGGCGTGACCGTCGAGTACTGGTTCGAGCTGCAGAACGTCACAACCGCCCCAGATGGCGTCTCTCGAAACGCTCTCACGGTCAATGGCAGCTTTCCAGGACCTACCATCGAAGCCAATTGGGGCGATACGGTCAAGGTTCACGTGCTGAACAGCCTTGCCAACAATGGAACCAGTCTACACTTCCATGGAATTCGCCAGAATTGGACAAACCATATGGATGGTGTTGCTAGCATTACACAATGTCCTGTGGCGCCTGACGACTCTATCACATACACCTGGAGAGCAACCCAGTACGGATCATCTTGGTATCATTCCCACTTTTCACTTCAGGCGTGGGAAGGCGTTCTTGGTGGTATTCTCATTCATGGTCCAGCAACCGCCAACTACGACGAAGATATCGGCATCGTATTCCTCAACGACTGGGATCATCAAACAGTTGATGAGCTCTATAGCTACGCACAAACACAGGGACCACCAACTCTCGACACCGGTCTTATCAACGGCACAAACATGTGGGATGATGGAGGCTCATACTTTGAAACATCTATGGAAGAAGGCAAGAGCTATCGAATGCGCCTCGTCAATGGTGCTGCGGACACACACTTCGACTTCATGATTGACAACCATACGATGCAAGTCATAGCGTCAGACTTTGTCCCCATCGAACCATACTACACCGACGTGCTCAGCATCGGCATGGGTCAGAGGTACGACATCATCGTCAACGCCAACATGAGCGCTGTTGCGGACGACTTCTGGATCAGGGCTGTGCCTGACTCTTACTGCTCCGAGAACGACAACTCCAATCACATCAGAGGCATCTTGCATTACGGTTCAAGCACTAGCACGCCGTCTACTACTGCTGTTGATTACAGCGAAAACAACTGCGCAGGAGAATCATCAGACAACATCGTACCCTATCTCGCCATTAGTCCATCAACGTCAGCGGATTCCTCGGATGACCTTGCAGTCACTATTGCTACTAACTCTGACAATCTGTTCAAGTGGTATATCGGAGGTACCACGTTTCTGGTTGATTGGAGCGACCCAACTGCCCAGCAGGTGCTTGATAATGTGACGGACTTTGCCGATAGCGCAGCCGTCTACGAGCTGCCTACAGCTGATGAATGGTACTATTTGATCATCGAGACAACCCTCGCTGTCCCCCATCCCATACATATTCACGTAAGTTGCTCGATTCGCCCGTTAACTGCTGCAATACTAACGATGAAAATAGGGTCACGGTCAGTCCACACTGTCTTTTGGAACATGGAATCCTCTCAACTTGTCAATTTGAAACAATGCTAATGTGATTAATGAAAAGACTTCTGGATTCTAGCTTCAGGCGATGGGACGTACGCCTCTGCTGCCCCAACATTGAATACAGACAATCCTCCCAGAAGAGATGTAGCAATGCTACCCGGCTCTGGCTACCTCGTCATTGCCCTCAAAGCCGACAATCCTGGAGCATGGGTAAGTTTGGACGCTTGTCTGATTTTGCCATATCATGAACTAACACCGACTGAAGCTTTGCCACTGCCATATCGCATGGCACACCAGCGAAGGTAAGCTTACCGTGCCCTTCACATCGAACGAAAGAATTCTGACAATCTTCCAAGGCTTTGACCTCCAGCTACTAGAACGACGCGACGAGATGACGGACATGTACAACGCAACGCAACTGCAATCAACTTGCGATGCTTGGGACGAGTACGTTGAGGATTCTGGTCTGGTGCAAGAAGACTCTGGAGTGTAAAGCGGTCTATTCGTGTGTAATCGTAAGATCTATATAGCTGAGACAATCTAAGCGAAAAGCGGCACAGGCGTCTCCAAATAGAAGCCTGGGTCGTTGAAGCGCAGTCCTTTGTCCAGAGCGCTGATGGCGTCGATCTCATCCTGCTGGAGGTCGAAGTCGGTGACTTCCAAGTTCTGCTGCAGGCGGTCCTTGTTGTTGGACTTCGGGATGACGGCAATGCCGCGCTGGGTGGCCCAGCGGAGCAAAACCTGCGCGGAAGTCTTGCCAGTTCTGGAAGCGGCTTTCTGGACAACGTCAACGTCCCACAGTAGAGGAATGTCTTGGGTTCTGGCGCTGAAAGCCGCGGGCAGTTCCTTGAAAGATTGCGGTCCGAAGGAGGAGTATGCGGTAACGGCGATATTCATCTTCTGGGCGAGCGTGATGAGGACAGGCTGCACGAGGTAGGGGTGGTGCTCGATCTGGAGGGAAGAAACCGGGTGGCGAGCGTAGGTTTGCAGGTCGAAGAGAGTCTGTGCCTGAGCGTTGGAGATTCCAATGGATTTGGCGATGCCGGAGTCAACGACCTCTTCCAGTGCTTCCCAGGTCTCGCGCAGAGGCACGTTCTCCAGCTCCACGGAGGTGTGCTCGGCATCTTGCCACCATGCCTGTGAATTATCAGTCTTTGATTCCACGGAGAGTCGAATCTGGAAAAAGATCATACAGGGTAGCGAAGCTTCTCCGGCTCGACATATTTTAGTGCAATGGGGAAATGAATGAGGTACAAGTCAATGTAACCCAGACCCCAAGCCTCGTTCTGCTGCTTTGCTTGCGTGAGAGCATGATCTTTGCGGTGGTAGTTGTTCCACAGCTTGGTGACAACAAAAACTTCTTCACGCTTGACGATGCCCTCATCAATGGCACGCTTGATTCCCTGTCCAGCCTCGCGCTCGTTCTGGTAGTCGTAGGCACCGTCGAAAAGGCGGTATCCAACTTTGATGGCCTTTTCTGGGTAAGCTTGTGCGGAATAAATGATCTGTAATCTCAAAACATACGTTGTAAACAGTGTCTGCAGCCTGGTCTGCGGGCACTTTCCAGAGACCGAAGCCAACAAGAGGCATCTCGTGGCCAGAGGCCAGCTTGATAGTTGAGACAGGCATGTTGATGATCACTGAGAAAGTAGAGGCTAACTGGGCCAAACGAGAAAAAAAAAAGGTGCTGGTAGTCTGTCAGACAAGCATAGAACAGTTGACACTTAAGAAGGCCTAGGCTGCTCAACTGATGTGAAGTCACGACATCCACATGCAACTATACATCAGCGCTTAAAGATTCCAGAACAGGCAACTGGAGCCTCTGCCTTCATCTTCATCCACCCCAACTCCACTCCAGCGCCTCACACCAATGGCGGGGCGGAGTCAGGGCTCATTCAACGACCGCACGTGGAGATCCCATCAATCGTTCGGTGTTCTCCGTTTACAGAAGAGAAGAAAGAACATTCACTGCATAGTTTGGTTTTAGACCAAGCCGAACCTGTCATATGAATCCTTGTTGGCCGACTTATCTGATACTTCGGCAGGCAGCGAGGAGTGAAGGAAATCTCGAAAGTCCGGTTGAAGATGCCTCCAGGTAAGGTGCAGCTGTAGAATATGATGATGTTAGCCCTAGTCGGTGCACAAGCACGGTGGCACGGGTGGCTGGCAAAATGGGGTCCCGCCAAGGGGCCCCGGTGGAGATGACGTTCATCAGACGGCGATTGGCAAGATTCATGTCTACATGTATCTTCTCCAAAATGATTTGAATTCGGAACAGTGACTTCAACCTCCCATATCCGCCTCCACCTGCCGGGCACCTGGGGCACGATACGGCGTGAACGCAATTGTTATGTCGTTTCTAGGTGGAGGGCTAGTACCATGCAAACCATAGGGACCACGTGGCCGGCAGTTGTATTTCCCGCGCAGTATTCTCGGTCAGAGCCATGGTAGATCGCATATAACGTGAGCTCATGCTCGCTTTCGTCCTATAGGTTACCTACCATCCCAATCACCGACAGTCATTATGGCTTTCTCCAATGCCATGTGGCGGATCTACGCCTTCTTGTTCTTGTCCATCACCTGTGCGATTGCATCTGAGAACAAATCGCGTATCTTTGTCCTGACCGACATCTCAAACGAACCCGATGACCAGGAATCCTTGGTTCGACTACTGGCACATGCGGACCAATATACAGTTGAGGGCCTCGTAGCTACCACTTCGTGGTGGCTCAACGACACCAGGTATCCTGATCACATTCTGGATGTCATTGATGGCTACGCAAAGGTCGTCGGCAATCTGAATGCGCACACAGAGAGCGAATTTCCCACGGCAGAGTACCTTCGCAGCCGCGTTTCCGCTTCTCACGAGCTCTATGGTCTTGCAGCTCTGCAACGGAATCTTTCTAGCGGTGCTGAACTTCTGGTCAAGGCCGTTGACAACTCTAGCGAACCACTCTATGTCCAGATGTGGGGAGGCGCTATTGTCCTGGCAGAAGCATTGAATCACGTTCAGCAGACAAGGTCGGCCGAATTACTCGATACTTTTGTCTCTAGAGTCCGTGCCTATGCTATCTCAGACCAAGACGACGCAGGACCCTGGATCAGGCGTCAATTTCCTGCTTTGAGATACATCGTCTCCATTCACGGCTTCAACATGTACGGGCGCGCTACATGGGTCGGCATCTCAGGGGAGGAATTCTATTACTTTGACAAAGGCGGTCCGGATTCATCCCTGGTCTCGAAAGACTACATTCGCAAGAACTTCCAGCGAGGCGCCTTGGGTGAGCACTATCTCGACCCGGCCTTCATCATTGAAGGAGATACACCTGCTCTTATGTTCAACATGCAGAACGGCTTGAATGTGCCCGAGCACCCCGAATTTGGAGGTTGGGGAGGCAGGTATACGACGGTAGAAATGAGTGGCAACTCTGAAGTCTACTCCGACGCGGTTGACTGGGTTGTCGGCAAGAACAATCAGACCTTTGTTTCAAACTACGCCACCATCTGGCGTTGGCGCCAGGCTTACCAGAATGAGCTGACCACTCGCATCACCTGGTCTTTGTCGTCGAACTACTCTTCTGCCGCTCACCCTCCCAAAGTCACGGTTAATGAGAGCAGCGGATATGAGCCTTTGACCATGTCAGTCAGACCTGGAGCGCAGATCACCCTTGATGCTTCCGACTCGATCGACACAGACACCGACTCTTCCTCGACATTGGCCTTCGAGTGGATTCATTATCGCGAGATCACTGTAGTCACCAGGCCCGATTGGAATCTTCCTGTTCAAACCCCGCGGCTTAACATCACTTGTGTTGGTGGAGATTGCGCTAGAGCACAATTCGTCCTGCCGGAAGAGGACGAAGCGTGCCCGTCTGAAGACAAGAGCTGTGACAGTTATCACGTCGTGGTAGCTGCAACAGGCTCGGCTGACACTCCCTTGACGAGGTACAAGAGAGTCATTTTGAATGTAGAGAGAAACTCTACCATCTCTTAAAAAATTCAACAATTGTACGAGATACTCAACATGACCGCATGTCGCTTCATTCACTTGTTTTCTCATCTCCTCGGGATGCATGAAACCATAAATATAATGCAGCCTTGGTATTTGATAGCCGCTGATATGAGATGCGCTTTCTGCGCAGATTAAATAATTGTTGCAAAGAGTCTCGAACAGCAAATAAGAAATGAATGACAAGCGACCATATTTAACCAGGTCTGAGCGCCTGTTCAAGCCACAATCCTTCGATCCATGCGCTTACGCGACCACTTGCATGATGTGCTGGCCCGAGCACAGCCTCACTCCACCACCACAAAGATACTGCAGGCACAACGAGATATGACACCTTTCCAACCGTCTCCGGTCTGCCTATGTTGTTCTCATGGGGCGATTGTCGAAGTTGTTTTCTCGACTCAAGTCGGGTGCAAACTCTAGCGAGGATGCGCCCCCTTCAAGACCGCAGTCCGCAGAGCCAGAATATTCAGCATCGCTGACACCCAGTACCGCAACAGCGTCCAAAACACCATCATCTACAGCGTTAATTACAAAGACTCCATCTGTTGAAGCTCTTCGGCCATTGCCATCAAGACACCCCCAGTCTGACAACCCGCAAAGTCTACAGGGTGAATCATTAGCAGTCAACCCTGCGTCTCAAGCACCTCAAGCAGACTCTAAGAAGCCTGCTGCTCCTACTGCAAATTCGGCGCTTGCAAAAGCTATTGCAAAACATGTGGAGAACCTCTCTGAGAACGAGAAAGAGGCTTTCCTCAACGCTGAGCTGACAGATCAGAACATCTTCCAGAAGATCAGAGCTTATGATGAAGACCATGCCGAATCATCTCAGCTACGAAAAGCTAGCAGCAAGCTTGAAAAGGCTCTCCAGATGCTGAATAGATTCTCCAACATCATCTCCGCAGCGACCTCTGGAAACCCGGAAGCTACACTGGTTATCGGTGCCGTTCGTGCGGTATTTGACGTTGCTCTCGGGTTCCTGGCCTTCTTCTCAAAGCTTTCAGACATGATATCTCGACTCAGCGATTTCATGGAGCCATTGAATGGGTACGCAAGTGTACCGGAACATCACACAGCTCTGCAAGACGCTGTTGCTGATGCATATGGAAATATCATTCGATTCTGTCAGAAAGCCCACGGAATCTTCATGGACGAAAGAGGACGCCGAAGGACTATGCCTGCGTTTCGAGTGATGTGGCGAACGCAATGGCTGCCTTTCGAGGCGGAATTTGGCATCATTGAGGCGGACTTGCAGCATCATTTGAAAGTGTTACAACATTCTTCAGCAGCGCTGACGACTGCGACTGCCCTTGATATCCAGAGCACGCAGAAGATCCAGATGAAGGAAGACCTTCTAAATTGGCTCTCTAGCTTTCGATACGAAGAACGACATGAGAAACGGTTTTCTCAGGTACATCCCGGAACTGCGGACTGGCTTTTGAACACCGACGAGTTCCTAGACTGGTTTGAGGCTTCAGACTCCAACGTACTCTGGTGTTATGGTGGCCCTGGTATGGGTAAATCCTTCCTCGCAGCAAATGTGCTGGAATTCATCACGTCAGAACGTGCACTTGCCGAGAACGTTGGCGTTGGATTCGTCTATTTCGACCATCAAGCCGCCGCTCAGCAGAACCTCGAACATGTGATCTGCGCTTTACTCAAACAGCTTTGTCGAGTGTGTCATACTATGCCTGAGCATCTTGTTTTGGCCAAACAGAGGTCGTTGCCGGTTGGCAGTCTAGAAGACTTCATCAAGGTCGCAGAGTCGTTCAAAGAGCTTTTTCTGGTCGTGGATGCTCTGGATGAATGCGCCTCCAGCAATCGTCCCGATGTGATCGGATTCATCCAAGAAGTCACGAAACGGCTTCCGCACGCGAAATTTTACGTAACCAGTAGACCCGAAATTGATATCGCAAGAGTGATGGAAAGCAGTGGCACACCTACACTTGAGATCGACGTGTCGTCAGTCGCACCTGATATCGAAAAGTACGTGTCAGACGAGGTTCATGACTTGCGTCTTGGAAGAAACGGCGTGCAGCTGTGCGTGAGTTCGGACGAGCTTGCTGCTGAAATCGTCCATTCACTTACCACAAAGGCTTATGGAATGTAAGTTGTTCGCATTGTTCAAGGATAGTGTAATTACAAGGCTGATTCGCATTTAGGTTCCTTTGGGTCCGGCTACAGCTCGAGAATCTTTGCAGAGTCAGCGAATGTCGCCGCGACAGCGTTGTACGTGCAGCTTTGCTAACCTTACCGGAGGGCTTGGAAGCCACCTACTCTCGCATGGCACAACAGATTGAAGCAAAACCGGATTACCTCCGATCACTTGCCATCAAATGCCTTAAATGGGTGTTCTACTCTGAGCGGCCATTGTACATAGAAGAGCTTCTGTTTGCTCTCACAACCTTTGACGACGACACGAATGCTCAAGATTTCGAACTGGATGATGTGGATGTGGTCTTAGGAGCTTGCGCGAATCTGATCGTATTGGAATCCGCCGGGGAATATGGGTCTTGGGCGATGGTTCGGCCGGCTCATTACTCAGTCCAGGAATACTTTACGACGCATAAACTGGCCTCTTCATCAGTCCTGGCGCCACATTTACTTGACCAAAGCAAACTGCACGCCGAATTGGCTTCAATTTGCATGGCGCATCTCAAGCAGCCGATGATGTACTTTGGCGACTTCGGTGTGCCAGGCTCTTCGCTTTGCCTCACCCAGGATCCATTCTTACAGTATGCAGCTTGCTACTTTGACAGTCATATGGTTGGCAGTGTTGACTTTCCCGATACTCAAATCCGCGATCTTCTTGAGAGCGATCCGAAATTGCTCCACAGTGTGCTCATTACCAGAGCCATGGATTTGTCTTCGTGGCTTTCCGGGTACCTTTCTCCACCCGCATACAATGTCATGCACTTTTGGGAAGAGTTCAAAGAAGCCGCAATCCACTCTGATTGGGGTGCCGCGGTAATGGTCCATGGAACACTCTTGAGTCAGCTTCCACACATCCGAGACCGGTATGGCACCCCTGAAGCCGCAACGCAAGCACTTGATTATGCCTGTCGAACCCTTGATCATCAGCTCGTGTTGCGGCTCCTAAACGATGGAGCCGATCCAAACGTACGACTTCCGAGGGAAGGTACCGTACTCCACGTCGCGCTGAGGTCCTGCCATAGGGGTATAACCCAGCTACTTATGGAGCGAGGTGCAGATGTCAACGCGGATGACGATTACGGTACCAGTGTTCTCCAAGCCGCAGCTATGCTGGCACAGTCTGAGACTGTGCAAAAGCTTCTCGAAAAAGGAGCTGATGTAAACGCACGTGGAGGTCCGTGGGGCAACGCGCTCTATGCCGCTGTAAGCAAAGAACACAGTGAAAATCAAACACTTATAGCGGAACTTCTTGTCCGACATGGCGCTGACCTGAATGCAAGAGTTGGACATTGTGGTACTGCGCTCGCAGCCGCAGCTTCCACAGGGCAGGAGGAAGTAGTCAAGTTGCTCCTCTCGCATGGCGCCGACGTCAATGTAGAAGATGACGAAATGCTCCCTTCATTCGTGCCTTCGAACGACCGAGAACCCTCACCGAGGAGAGAGGACAACTGTAAGCCGGGGCCAGTACATGTGAGTCCACTGTACCATGCTTGCCTGAACGGGTATCTAGACATCGCGGAAGCCCTTCTCGACCATGGGGCCGATCCCAATCGCGAAGAAGGAAGATATGGCAACGCTATGTCCGAAGCGTTACAGTTTGCTGATAATCCTTGGATCGTCGCGCTTCTGATCCAGCGTGGATTCCATGTGGACATTGACACACTCACCACTGCAGCCAGCAGGGGTCACAAATCATCACTCGTGGAGATTTTGTCACCTGACAATGGAGGGCCTGAATTCAGCGATATTGACATTGGTGTCGCGCTTGTGGCAATATGGAGGGCGGAGAAGTGGGGCGAGGATGCCGAGGAGTCAGACATCGATGCCGACAAAAAGGAACGATATGTCGAGAAACCGGATACTGATATCGATGAGTCGGACGTCGTTTCCGATCAGTCGGACGTCAGTGTCAATGAGTCGGGCCACGTCAACAAGTCGAACACCTCTGTCGATAGGCTGGACGTTCACGCCAATCAGAGCGACGTCCATTGCGATGATGCAATCATCCATGAAGATGAGCTGGACTTCTCTGACGATGAATTGGACGTCAATGTCGACGAACCGGAACATGACACCGAAAAGATCAATCGAAAAGCTGTGATTGACATGCTGAAGATGCGGTTGAGATTCAATGTCGAGTTGGGGCCAGATGATGCCATAGACCATGATTTGGACACGTTCTTCAAAGATCATCAGTCCATCATCTTTTATGTCGAGGATTACGATTCTCGAGTCTCAATCGTATCCGAGAAGGAAGGTCAACAATCGCAACGGGATTCGTTGGTCGACGACCTGGAGGACCATCAGGTGGGCGACTATACTTCTACGGATCCGACGCCGAAGAGCGTCGACAGAGACGACGATCTGAGAGTTGCTCAAGTTCAGTTTATGAGCGAATCATGCAAGGATAGATGGTGGTTTCCTTGGTTATTAGATGAAGAGGCAAGATTCTTGTAAGGTGGTAATAATCTTTCCGGTTGGAATTGCGGACAATCGTCTACGAGATGTGACTAAATGTCAATCAAAATGCAATAAAACAACATTCCAGATAGCCATTCTGAGCACAATAGATTTTGTATTACCCATGTATGTTCACGTGTAAGCAGTCGTCTTGTGCGAGCCAACGAGCCTCGCTGCAATATTACATACATAGTGGGTCTCGGCCCTTGGCAGCCGCAGCTGATGGTGAGGTCATGTCAACAAATACTATACACGCTACGAGACCCAACAGAACTCCAAACAAACATCGAAATATCACATTCTCAAAATCCTCTCCTCGCAATGGTCCTCGAAGCCGGCTACCCCTCAACAACAGGCTTCCGCAAAGTGGTCAAAGCCACGATCCTGGTTCGCAAAAAGCCCGGTCTGAGCGACGAAGCCTTCATCGAGCACTACAACCACAAGCATGCCCAGATGGCGGCGCCCGTGTTGCAGAAGCACAATGTCATCACGTACAGTCTTGTAGGCCACATTGATCCGGAAGTAGAGAGTCAAGTCTAGAAGCTAAGTGTACCTCAACGTGTCGTGTGAGCAGACATATTGCCTTCAACGCGATCGAACCATCATGAGCGACATGCTTCGCGGTCAGGCGAATATGTTGGATTACGATGCGATATGCACGTTTGTGTTCAAGGATTATAAGGATTTTGCTAAGTTCATGTTAGCTTCATCTTTCTCTCGGTAGACAATTGAACGAGCTGACGATATGGCTTGATAGGTATGACCCTGCTTCGAAAGCGCTGACGCCAGATCATGAGAACTTCATGGTGGAGGAAGATATGAAGATGATGATTGGGGATGAGTGAGTCGCAAGCATCGCAAGCACCTCCATTGTGGCATGCGAGATGGTCGACTAACCAACTCTGACAGATACATGGTGATTGAAAACGGTGAAAAGGTAGGCTAATCTTCAAAGCCAGGCAGCATACTCGTTACAGCGGTATAAATATCGTCAAGATGTGTTTTGATAGCATGCTTGAGGGCAGAACTTTCAATATCCTACACGTAACCCTTGCGTCCGCCTGTGAAGAACATCCTCACGACAAATACCTGCAGGCAAGCCATGCCGACCATGACGGCACCCTCGAGCAAGCTGAAGTTGAACACACGCTTCTCGGTGCTCCTGACAGTGCTGAAGTTCCTGTTTTCGCGCGTGCGGAAGTATTTTTGCTGGCGGGTGAGGGTGGAGATCTGGCTGGATACACGGAGGATGGTCTCTTCGACGCCGCTCAGTTGCTCGGGAGTTGCGCCAGTCTTTTGCGGTAGGTTCGCGCGGGGCTCGTCCTCGACCTGAAGCTGTGTCAGTAATTTGCCTTCCAATCATAGATTGGCTCTCCCTTACTGAAATCTCGAAGTCAACAAGCTTGTCGGTGAAAGTAGAGACGGAGTTGTCGAAACAGAAACGGTATTCTCCAGACTGGGTGGCCGTGAAGACATAGTCGCCCTGGCGCTCCTTCTCACCCTCAAGAATGACCCTCTCCTTTCCAGGCTCTTTTGAAGGACCAGTCACCATGTAGTCAACTGTGTATCTGTCAGCGCTCCTATTCAGCCTCTTGTTTGCGATCGGCGCAACGCACTGTCGAAAGATCCACCACTCTGGACGGCGAAGTAGAAGGCGACCTTGGCATCCTGCTTGACCACATGGGTGTAAAAGCATTCTTTCTCGTTGGGCGTAAGCTTGTAAGTCAGAGCGGTCGCAGAGGTGAAGCTCGACAGGGTGCCCAGGAGGGTCAGGAGAGAGAAGAGGACCAGCATATTGACAGCGGACGGCGTGAGCACAGCAGGGTGGGTTGTCGAGGCTGCTCAGTAGATGCTGGTGGCGGTATTGACACAGACGGGCAATGGTCTTCTTTGGTGGTGGTGTGGTCGCTGGACTGCGAGGAGAGTGTTTCTATTGCTAGCTGTTGCCGAATGAGGCCACGCATACGCGCGAGTCGGGAGATGAGCATGGACCACCTAAGCTTTCTCACCACCCAGGCACCTGTCTCCTCCCATATTCTATACCAGACAGACTTCTACTTCATTCACTTACATCAAATAATCATGAATTGATTTTATCATGTGTACAGATTTCAATGTCCATACACTCGGCCAGCTCGAAAACACCCCAAGAGCACACGTGACTGTCGCTTCCATGAATACTGCCATATTCCAACAACACAGTCGAAGCTACACTTCAGCTGGTGACCTTTTCCCCTGCAGTATGCACCCTGCCAGACTTGGACGATTTTGATCTTGCACCATTCATCTCACCGTTGTCTTGATACCGTACGGATGCTCTGCCGTAGGGTCTCCAAATAGCATCTCGACATTCACTGGCAAAGCTGCAGGTCCAGGCGAGAACGCCTTGCCAGCTCAGCCACGCCACGGGACAACGAACATTGGAATCAGCTCAGGCCAAACTCTACGCAGCACATGGCATCCATGCTGCACTGATTTCGTTCAATAATGCTACGGTCGCGATCAATACCTGCGGTGTAAGGCTGATCTTTTGGGCTTTCGTGTCAGCGTGCAGGACTGAACGTACGGAAAAGCCGCAAAAATGCTTGCTGGCACTGGCGTGACGATTCCCCCTCCTTGGCCATTACAATCGTGCATTTCAATCAATACCAAACTATCCGACTTGCATACCATGACTAACAGCTCCGTTTGGCCTTGTCGTCAGAACTTTGCTTATTTTCGCCCCCAGCGAGGCTCTGCGGAAGCAAGGGGTCCTCGTGTTGCAATTATCGGAGGTAGTACGAATCTCGCCATCCCAATGCGCCACACTGGGGCGATTAGAAAGCTGAAAATACTAGAAGCCAACCGAATTCCTGTTCGAATCCATTCACGTATATGCTGTGGCACAACAGTCTCCGGGCGGGGTCACCTGTGTGCATACACCACTCAGGTCTGCAAGCTGACTTGCTAGGAACATACGCCACGTTATTGAAGCATTCGTTCTTTTCCAACAACATGGTTGCCGGTACCCGGGACCTGCAGATCGGAAGCGAAGAGGATCAAGGCTGAGGCGTCCACGAGCGAGTGCAGCCATCCGACATCTCATGGCTACAATGTCTCACTCTATCTTTGGATCTTTGCCACGCACCTTCATCATGCCATCACCGCAGAAGCTCAATTTCCCACGGTCTTCCCTTTTGTTCCTATGTGCTGGATGCAACCCTCGGACAACCCCAAAAAGCCACAGAGGCATACTAAAGCGGCGACTAAGGGTGCTCTGGGCCCACTGGACGTTAACGAATTTGGCAACTGCAGTATATGCTGCAGTGCTCCCAGCCTCTCATTTCCTAGATTCTATGGACCTCTCACGATTCGGTTGCTCGACATATCCGATGATCGTCGGGGAAAGGCCCTTCCAATATTGCACTGCATCCCAGCTCGTGGCATGCACTCCGATGACAGCATCCAGTTGACGACCGATCAAGCACCACGCCTCACAAACTGGCATCATCACATCAGTGGGTCCTATCCAGGATGTGAGGACGGTATTCCCTGTTCCATTGCTCCATGTTGTCGTCCTACATCCGACGTCTGACGCCTCCGCCATGTACCCTGGGAAGAACAGACTCGTCTCGACCGCAACTCGATTGTATAAAAGATGCGTCCTTCGCCCTCTCAATCAATAATCTCAGCATCACAACAAGACCAAGCATCTCAGCTCTTCTTCACTTTCTTCAATACATTCGCTCATCAACATCATTCAATCACTTTCGTTCAGCAAAAATGTTTGCCAACATGAAGATCGCGGCTATTGCCCTCCTGAGCCTGACCTCAATGGTCTCTGCCCTCCCCAACTCACCTCCAAAGTACGGTGACACTACGACGAGCTCGACAACCAAGGACTCGGACTCCACTTCGAGGTCCAAGATCACAACCTGCTACCCAACCTCGTCGACAATCATCACGACCGGCTACACCACCCTCACAACCTACAAGCCAATCACGACTTGGATCCCCACGACTATCAAGTCTGACATCCCGAAGACCTACACTGAGAAGGACCGCACCAAGGTCACCAGCATCAAGACCATCACCAAGACGGTCACTAAGCCGTACAGCTCAACCAAGACCGGCTACAGCACCTCCGACTCGGTCGAGACCCGCACATACACCACAAGTAAATCCTTCCTTTCCATACCCTTCCAATCTCACTTCTAACACCCTTCCCCAGAGAAGCAAACCGTCAGCGTCATCACGACGACCCTCCTCGTCGACGCCGTCATCACCACGACTAGCACGGTCCACAACTCCAAGCCGTACACCACCGTGATCACGGGCGTCAGCACGGGCATCGACACCATCACCAAGCCCTACACCGACTACACCTACACCTACGTGACCAAGACCAAGACCCGCCACTCCAACATCGTCACCAGCATCCCCAAGACCACCTCCTCCCCCTGCCCCGTCACCAAGCCCTACACTTCCACCTCCGTCTCCACAGGCCAGAAGTGCACCACCAAGAAGGGCTGGTAAAGGGTTTCGATTTGAGTGCCGTTCACCTCAACTCGGCCGTCTGCGACTTTTGTCCATCTTTTCGGTCTGGTGCGCGGCTGAGGCGGTATGTTCCCGACGACGACCACGAGCTCACTGGCATGCATGACGGGATGATAGATCGACTTCTTGCAAGCGAGCGAAACGACAAAAAATATGTTTGAACTTCTTTCGATGCGGATCTTGATTGATGGATTGATTACTTATCTCTTCTGTTTTCCTTCTTCTTATCCTTTTTGATCACTGACCGAATCCACTCCTTAAATAAATAGCCAGTTTTGAGGAATTTCAAATGTTTGGTTCTTACTTGATCTGTGTTATCTTGAATTTGATATCATCTGAAAGTTCGTCCGCCCAGTGCTCCCTGGAGGCTGCACCGGCGACTCGTAGTGAACTTTTACCTCAATCGGGCAATTTTTTCCCTTGCGATATCGTCCGAAATCCAAGCCACAGCCGTTTACGCAAAAAGACCACGTCTCATGGCTAATCATGGGCAAGATGGGAGAAAAGTGCCTATCTTGCAGGCGAGAAGCAAACGTAAAGGCAAACCACAGGAACGCCGGACAGATAGATGCAAAGGTGAACTGGTGATTTCTATCGATCCATCGTCGTCTACGATACAGAACTAGTCGCGAACGGAAGAGGAGAATAGAGAAAAGGCCGCATGGTTAGACAATAATTTCGTCTTATCTTAGGTGTAGTATTTCTCAAACAGTCCACGCAAACTAGAAAGCAAGTTGAAGCGAAAGAAAAACTCCCTCGAAAAAGCAAAAGCCCAGCCATTCCACTCCTGAAGGTGCAGTAGTGTAGCAGTAGTGTAAGTGTATATCGCATACAACGACCTCTTTCTTTTTTTGAACGCCACGCCTGAGCGGTTTAGGATATTTGATGATGATGATGAAGAACATGAGCTCCCAGGTCGAAAAGAAAAGAAAAAAAAGTCAAACCCCCAACAAAACAAACAGCGTGAAATCGTAAACAAACACGAAACCCAGCCAAACCCCGACACAAACCCAATCTTTTGGCAACTGTTCTAGCCCAGTTCTTCACTGTCGTGAAGCGGGAGAACGAAAGAGAAAGAGAAAGAGAAACTTGTCCTAGCCCTAGTCTTTCACTGTCGTGAAGCGGGAGAACATGATCAAAGCAAAAGTGTTGAAGGAAACGGCGCCGAGCCATGCTCGGACCCGTGTATCGTGAGAGGCGTTAATGTGAGGAGACGCAAGATGATGAAAGACGACAGACCCAGCATATAGTCGATCAGATGCGATCATACTAAGACGGCGGGCTCTGAGCGGACTTCGCGGACTTCACGGAAGGACGGCGCGACATGTCCTGCAGAACCTGAGCGGCCTCATGCTCGTTGACGTCGTAGCCGGTACCGGCTGCTGAGCTGGAGGGATAGGAGTGGATGGAATGCGAAATACCGCCAAAGAGCTCTGAGATGGAAGGGACGCGCTGGCCGAGACCTTGAGTCTGGACGCGATCGATGAAGTTGGAGCAGTTCATCATGCTAGCCTGGCCGGAAGGTGCCTGGCTGGAGGACGCCTGGGCGGAGGGCGCAGGTGGCGGGAGCATCGAGTCGTTGCGCTGTTCCGCGGGCGTAGAAGAACTGAAATCAGTCTTGGCGGCAAGGGCTCGGCAGGCATCGGCGCGAGCTGGGTCTGCAATGCAGGCATCGCAGCCGCCGGGGGCGATGGTCTTCGTCGCTTTCGTCTGTTGGATCGCTCTCCTGGATTGGAAACAGCTGCAATTTTCCAAGTCGGTGCAGAAACCACAATTGTCGTCTTCACGACTGTCGATGTCCATACCTGAGCCGAGCCACTGGGTGCCGTTGTCTTCGTTTGCGTTGGTCTCTTGGCGTGGCGGGTTGCGGGGAGTCCAAAGGCTGGTCATGTCGGTTTCCGGCCACTCTTCTTGCGGAGGTGTGATGACATTCTGGTTATTGGCAGCATAGTCGCTGACCGGTCCACGCCAGTTGGTTGTGATCGAAGGCAGAGATGCACTTGTGGTGGTTGTCTGCAGTACCGGGTTTGGAAAGCCAGCTGCCTTGAAGCGCTTAAGGGAGTCGAAAGAGTGAAGCTTGTTCTCTGCGTCCTCAGAACGCTTGTTGGCAGCTTCCAGATCCTTCTCGAGAGTCTCGAGCTTTCTCTTCAGGCGGTTGGTTTCCTGACGCTGGCCCTCCATCGCGTTGGAGTGCTTCTTGATGAGGTTGTCCATATCCCTCCGCAGCTGATCGTTGTCTGCGGTCAGCTCGGAGACCTTCTGGGCACGCTTGTCGCGGAAGTTACGCTGCGCAAGCCTGTTCTGCACTCTGCGTCTGTCCTGGGCGTCTTCTTGGGGCAATGGCTTGCGACCAGGCTTGGGCCTGGCCGGTACGGCCACTGTCCTGCTCAGAGGACCCATGGCGGGTGCAATTGAAGGAGGTTGAGCTTGCAGAGGCTGAACGCTCATCTGTGGAATGGCCACCCTGTTGCCTTGGGCGGACTGGAGGCTCTGTGAGGAAGCATTGCGACTTTCTTCCGACACCCTGTTCTGCTCCGGTTGCCCGACGCCGGTGTTGTCCGGGTGCTGCTGGAAGCGACCGTCCTGCTCGATGGACGGGCGGACGTGATTCTCATAGGCCGGGTTGGCCGGGACTGTGGGTTTGATATCAGCGGGCGAGGCTCGTGAGATGGTAACAGTGGCCGTAGCCATCATGGGCAAGCTGTTGGACAGCGGGCTGGGATGGGTAAAGTAGATGATGGGAGAGGTGCAAGATGATCAGATTAGATTCGTCGTCGGAATCAGTCAGAATCAGAAGATGCAGAGACGTCCGCACGAACCAATCCCCACTCTCGGCCGATGTCGGGATGATGAGGCTTACGTCTTGGCGACATCGTACGAGGGGTCTGCCCAGGGTCCAGGTTGGTCCACACGAGACGGCAGGTGATGAACATGTGACAGGGCGGGGAAGGGGTGGAGTGAAGTGAAGTGAAGTGAAGTGCACGTGAAGTGAAGTGAAGTCAGACTTGGAAGTAAATAACGACATGACTTACATTGGTGGTAGCCAAGATTGTTGTCAGAGAAGTTGCGACCGATCGGTACTGCCGTCATTGGCGACGGGAGCTCGGGCTCATCAGACGAGGCAGAGGCCCTTGCTGCGTTGTAGGCTAAAGTGGTAAGTCAGTAACAATCCCATCGAAGACCATCAAGCAGGAAGACTTACATGCGCCATTCAGACCATAGCTCATGACAAAAGGGTCATGGAAAGACTGCTGGGCAGGTTGTGCGAAACCGCCCCAAGACCCATTCATGGCCTGCGAGGTGGCGAGGGCTTGTTGCGCCTGGAAGCCGTGAGGGTCGTCCATGGACTGCGACATGTAGTGGCCTTGCATGGCGTCGAAGCCATTGGTCGCAGTCGTACCCTGTGAAGAGTCAAAGGCCTGGGTGGCGTGGAAGCCATGTTGCGCATCGAAGCTCTGTTGCGCATCAAGGCCCTGCTGCGCATCGTAGCTCTGTTGCGCATGGAAGCTGTGATGAGAGTGGCCCTGCGTCTGTGTCACGTAGGTGGACCATTGATCCACGCTCACTCCCGGATGGAAGTCGCCGAATGGCAGCCCATGGCTGAACGAGGTGTTAAGCAGTGCCAAACCACGAGGTTGCTGTTGCTGGAAAGACTGGTCATTGTTGTTGTCCTCCGGCTCTGGTGAGGGCCGGGGCAGGATTGGTTGTTGGAAGCGGGCCATGTTGAATCAACACTGGAATCGTTAGGGGTTGAAATAATCGATGTCGGAGAATTGATAAAAGTCGAAAGAATATGGGAAAGGGGAGGACCATGGGAGCCTCTTTATGGCATTGCGTGGAATGGTTGAGGCGAATCTACGAAAGAGGGGATGGTATAGACGGGGCAAGTCGAATGGCCCGCAGCACCTTCCACTGCCTCTCACTGCAAGACCATCGCGAATGCACGATGAGCGACTGATGCCGACTGCCGCCCAACAACATCGCCCATGGTTGACTTTTTGATAGAACCCGACTACTCCCAGCGGTAGGCGTGAAGAATCCCTAATCACACATCGATCGCTCTTCAAGCAACATCCCACTTACGGACGACCGACCTCCTTGATTAGAGAGACGAGTGCGATATTGATCGAGACCCGCGAAAATTTCGATGTTACTGCCCAAAAGCCAAAACCTCAAACCAGCAAAACCATGGGACAGCATCACGTCAACATCACAGCAGCCCTATCATGAAGCCGCAGTATAATCCGACTCAGGAAGCCGACTGCGAATCGCCGCCACACCATTTGAAAGGCGAACATGTCTACTCTTCGTATTGCTCAAAGCCCCTCTGGACATAATCGTAGCCAGCGGCAGTAGTACTCTTCGCGTGGTAATTCTCACGTTGTGCTCTGTCGCAATGAAGTAAACGCACACGAGTTCTATGAAGGCTGCTATGTTATACTCAAGGTATGAACGACTTCACGTCGACTTCAGACGATTCTTCTATCAGTAGCACGTGGGTATTGATCGCCATTTCCTCCCATCATCAAGACTTGCCGGCACTCCTCGCGCTACTGCAGAAGTGACAGCGGCAGATGGCCTTAGCGCGCCTCCCTACCACTGCTACATCCCATGGCATGTGAGGAAGAGCAGAACATCGAAAGCACGGTTCACTGGTTCTGCAGCAGGGACCATCCAGTACTCCAATACCATACGATGGAGCCCCACAAATCGACCCAAAGCACCCAGATTGACGTCCTCTCCAACTCTTTCATGTTCAGAAAGGGTCTTTCTGGCGACGTAGCGCTTGCAGATACATCGAAAATGCATCGACCATCGTCACAAGACGGGCCCACTCTGCCTGGATGCGTCTATTCACGGAGAATACCACTCCTCTTCCAAGGCTTCATTGTAGATCTATCGAATCTATGCATTAAATATCGTGCCCAGCCACCCATAACCAAATTATAACCAAAAAATCAAATAATCCCAACAAATGTCACCCCTCATCCCACTTCCCCATGCGACCTTCTCTAAGCAATCCTCGCATCCTTCTCCGCCAACAAACCCGCCTCCTCCCCCTCACCATACATAAGATACTGGGCGCCGAGGTAGAAATCGCAACAAGCCTGGAACAGGCCGCAGAGCTTAAACGCCCAAGGGACACCACCCTCGCTGAGGAAGAAATACGTCATTTTGAAGACGTCGCCCACCACCCAGTTGACGAGCACACTCACGCGGAAGCCCTTGCAGCTGCGCGTCTTGGAGTTCTCCCAAATCTGCGGCAGCGGCAGGATGGCTTCGACGCTGAGCGCAATGTAGCCCTGCACCGCCGTGTACGCGGGCGTCGAGCCGATGAGCAGCTGCAGAACCGCCAGCGCGGCCGTGAAGTAGGCCAGGAAGTGCCAGTAGGGGCGGCGGGAGCGCCATTGCCAGAAATCGTACGGCCGTGAGGAGCTTCCCCCCGACTCGTGGGAGCCGGCGAAGGGTTTGCTGAGATTCACGGGCGGGCGGTGTAGCAGGGCGACGTGCAGGAGGAGCAGCTGCACGAAGACCATGATGCCCGCCTGGACGAGGAGGGGAGTGTCGAAACGGGCGCCGAACCAGTAGAAGAGCCTGTGCGGGATGTGAGCGGGATGAAAGCCGCGGAGAGAGCTTGGGTTTGAGCAGGATGGTCATCAACATACTTTAGGATGCTTGAGACGAGCATGATCAGAGGGATATCGAGGGAGAAGCCGGCGCTCGAGCGCTTCTTGCTGATCGACCAGATTTGGTCGGCGTAGGACGTGATGGGCGATGTGACGATGAAGAGGGGCGCCACGTGCGTGACCGCCCACTTGACGAGAGTCATTGCGCTATATTCCGATATTGAACGTCAGCACGAGATACGTGCACAACAGATAACACAGCAAGTCTAGACGGGGACGGGGACGGGAGACATGCGTTTCAGTGGTGTGCTCGTCCCACGACAAGTGAGGGATGGAAGGAAGACGGTCCAGATAGGAGTGCGCTGTAGCAGCAGCCATGCCTATTTTTCTTGGTTTGCTTTCGCCACTCTCACTAATCCACTCATTCAACTGCTGATCTCGCCTACTGTCAAACGCAAGAAGGCTTGTATAGGAACCAGGTAGGTGGAAACCAGACAAGGCGCGACTTACCTAAAAATTTCTGGGCGTGAGCAGGGGGCAAGCAATCGCTATAAAGGATTAGGCGCAGGCAAGGGCGGAAGCCCGCGGAGGAATGGGCGACGTAGGGAGGAAGATGAGGCTGAACTTTGTGTTTGTTCAATGCCACATGTCTCGTGTGTCCCAAGTGAAAAAAAGTGAGGCTGAAGTATATCAAGAAGAACAAGACGACCCAATTCACACAATCTAGAACACGCGTCCGACGTTCGTTAAGGAGACGTCGATGGAAAAGAAGCGACAATCCCTGCCGTGGCTGGCGAGACAGGAGAATCCCTGCGATCTTCATGCTAACCGATCGACTAGAACGTCGGGCCGTTGCATGTGGCGTAATGGCTTTATCTTCACGACAAGGCTGCTTGCATTTGTGTTTGATAAAGGGCATATCCGTTGACTCAGACATCGATATTCTGACAATTTTTGAAAAAAAGACATCGTTCACTTCAAGCAGTTGAAAAAGCTATAAGAAAAGAATAAATCCGTGGATTCCAGGCAAAACCAAAAGAACACAACAGCATCAAACGTCGATCTCGCCAACCTTCAATCGGACACAGTCCATGATACCAACTCGGTCAACTACAAGCGCCACACTCAAGGGATTCAATCAAGAACCATCGACCCAAGGCAAGAATCCAAACATGGCAGACCCAAAATCCCATTCCGCCTTCTTCTACGGCACCCTAATGGCGCCCGCCGTCCTGCACCGCGTCTGCCACGGCTCCACCTCGCCCACCAACCCCATCTACGCCCTCTCCAACTTCCAAACCCAGCCCGCCATCCTGCCCTCCCACCGTCGCCACCGCGTCAAACACGCCGACTACCCCGCCATCCTGCCACACGACAACAGCAGCGTGCGCGGCACGTACGTCACCGGGCTGACGGACGCGGACATGTGGCGCCTGGATATTTTCGAAGGGGACGAGTATGAGCGGAGGAAAGTCAGGTGTCGGGTTTTGGAGGCTGATGGGCAGGAGGGGGAGGAAGTTGTGGCGGAGACGTATGTTTGGATCGCTGGGGAGGAGAGGTTGGAGGATGCGGAGTGGGATTTCGAGCAGTTCCAGAGGGAGAAGATGAGGTTTTGGGTTGGGCAGGAGGGGGAGGGGGAGTTTGCTGGTAAGTCTTTTCTCTTGAACTTTGAGTTTTCGCGAGGGTGTATCCATTTCTGAGGGTTGACTTGCTAACGATTTGTGCTCGCAGAGGTAGACGAGGCTGTCGCAGGCCAGAAGCAAGATGGCACAGGCGGGAGAGGAGCAAACGGATTCATCTCGAGCGCTTTGGCGGAGGAGCACAAGAAGGATGAGGTGGTGAGAAATGCGGTCTAGCTGCGACAAACAAACATCTCACGTGCGGAATAGAATCAGCGCAGGGAAAATAGAGGATGTGCGTCATGCAAGCGTGCGTTCATGTGTCTCGTAATCTACCTATGTACCTTAGTTATGTCCATTGTCGGAATTCTCAAAAATTACAGCATTCTCGCCACCAACGCATGAATCGACCCATCCGAAGCCTGCAAACCAATCAATCGTCCATCAGGTCCAAGAATGCACGCGTGCGAGCAAGCGCACGATGCGGCGTCTTCGGCGGCTCAGGCGGCGAACCGACCGGTCGATCGGTGTAGCGCTCATACTTCGGCGTCTGCCCCTCCTGAACGTATTGAGAGTCGCCATTCTACGACGGCCGCTTGTCAGGCGAGGACGGTTTGCTTGTGCTGCGCGCACCCAGCTGTCTGTCCAGCAGAACTGAGCCCAGACCTTCAAGTTCAGGGGAGCGGACTTTGTGAAAATTACGCTGCTGTAGCTGCATGTTTGCTTCTGAGCGCCCGGCGCTGTCGAGCATTTCGTCCTCGTCTCCGCCCGATGAGGTTGAGGACTGCTTGCCTTGATTGGGATCTGAATCTTCGGAGTTGCCCGATGCTGCTTCCGACTTGCGCTCGACGAGGGGTCTGGGCACGCTGGTCTCGAGCTCCTGGCTGTCGTCGATCTCGTGCACAGTGTGTGCGTCTGAGATTTCGGCGACGGGGTTGGCAGATCCAGGAATTACGTCAGGCCTAGATTCAGGAAGACTCCCCGCATGCAAGTCGCCAGATCGGGGCACCAGAACTATGGGTGAGCGCGCTCGGACCGGCGATGCGGCCTTGCTGCTCTGGGTCGTGGGCGCTTGGACATCTGCAGGAGAAGCTCTGGCAGTGACAGGCGCCGTGGAAGCTTGTCCAGTGGTAGAAGCAGTGGCAGCAGTCGAAGGAAGAGCACTAGCAGCGGCGGCAACCTTCTCCATCTTCTTCGCCTTCTTCTGCTGCAATCTTGCGGCATTTTGTTCTGCGTGCAAACCAATCAAATCCTCCCTCAGCTCATCGCGCTTCTTGGAGGGATCGAAAGACGCGAAGTCGCTGTTCTGGTCGAGCTGTCGGGTAAGAACCTTATTGACGAAAGCTTGAGGGTCCTTAGCGAACTCCTCCACATACCCCACCAGGTAGAGACCACAGTCGCAGAAGTTCGACTGCACGGGTATGCCGACGGCTTTCATGCCCTGGATGTCGTCTCTCTGTACTGTCATTCCACGCTTGGCGTCTGCTTCGGCGCGTACGTAGTCTTTCAGAAAGCTAACGGGGGCAGTGTGTGCTGTGTTGAGAGAGTCCAGGGTGACGATGGTGGGTCTATCCACGGGATACTTTTTGGGAGGCGGCGGGGCGCGCTTCTTTGACTTCCTACCACCAACGCCGCCCCGCGCGGGAGCTGTTGCGGATGTTCGTGACGACAGCTCTTCCTCCTGGGCTTCATTGCTGCTACTGGCGACGACATTTCCATCCTCGCCGAATTCGAAGGTGTCGCTCTCCGGCTTCGGCTTCGGGGCTTCGTCCCCATCGGTCAAGGAGAGCTTCTGCAGCCTTTCCGCCTCTGCCTTCTCGATGTTGTTCTCTTCTTGTGAATCCGGGATCACAGGGTCCTTGATGGGGGAAGGTGGACCAGAAGCTTGCTGATGCTGACTTGAGGTTGCGACAGCATCAGAGCCATCGCCAGCCAAGTCGACTGGCTTGCGCGCCAGCTCGGGCAAATTGCAAACAATCGCAACGTACCAATGTAGATTCTCATTGATAGGCACGACAATGTACGGGATGTCGAAAAGGTCATTCGACTTGGTCCACTTCTTGATAGCGTCATAATTCAAGCTCTTGCGACCGTTCTTGTTCGTCAAGGCGGAGTAGAAGAATGAGTTGAAGAAGTGCACTTTGTTCTTGTGCTCAGGTGCCATCTTCTCCTCAATGCGACGTAACGCATAGCCCACGACGTTGTCGTTGAGAAACTCGCCTTCGTCGAGTCGCTCCAGATCTTGAAAATCCACCGTGACTCTGCGCGCGCCTTGAGTTGGGTAGAGGATTGACTGGTGCCAGGGTTCCGGCTTGTGGATCTCTGTCCACTTTGGAGGTTCTGGAGGAGGTGTTGGCGACTTGTATCTGTTGACAGGCTTCGATTGACGAGTTGACTGGCGCGTTGCGGTGGTCCGATCGAATAGAGGACGTTTTGTGGGCTGCGGTGGCTCCACTTCTGGCTGACCTTGCATTCTTGACCGCGCTGACGTTGCGTGTTCCGCCTTGTCGTCAGGTTGCTCATAGATATTCTCATCCTCCACCGGGGCGTTCATGGTCGTTTCCTTCTTCTCCGACTCTGCAAACTCAGCCGCTGCCTTCGCGTTACGCTTTTGGGCATCCATCTGAACTTCACCGCTCTGATAAACAAAAATCTGATCCATCCGTTCAGGCTCCTGAGATCTAGTATTCATAGTGTCGTTCGAAGCCGCATGGAGATGCAGATAACACTCATCTTTGCCAGAAATGTCTTGGAAGAGTAGCAGAATGGTACCGTTGCTCCGACTCTGGCCCAAGGGGCCTTTGAGCATGACCTTCGTTGATCCCTTGGCTGACCACCAAACTGAGACCTCATGGCTGCCGATCGCCATGATCTCGTTCTTGTGAGGTATGCAATATGGCTTGCCGTTGTATTCGACCTCGAACTCCTCCTCGCGCCATACGAGCTCGATCGAGCCTCCCCGACCGCTGTCGCGAAGAACGCAGCCTCTGCTGATAATCTGCTTCAAGGGGATGCGGGTTTCGTCCTTGTCAGATCGAGAGTTTGATTTCACTGCACTTTGTCCTGATTTTCCAGTTGGCTGTTTGGAGTTGGGACATGTGAACGTCGTGGGTCGAAGATCTGAAGGCGATGTTTGGCGGCTCGAGCGTTCACTCGTATGTTTGCGCGAGGCGACAGTGTTGTCTCCCAACAATTGATCAGGGCTATCGCCCACGCCACTGCGTTCGCCTTTGTATGAGGTGGGCTTCATCCTGTCAATGAGCGTCGGTCGTTGGGACTGTTCTGCTTGATGTTGCTGCGACGCGCTGCCTTCGCGGCGGAATCGGTGGCGAAGTGGTGACTCGACAGCTTGTTGTTGTTGTGTTGTTGTTCCTTGTCGGTTGCCAGGCGACTGAGCCGGCTGCGGCTGTTTCGAGTTGGTTTGCTTCTTGAACATGTTGTCGACTGTGTCATTCATAGTTTTGACGTAATGATCCTGCTTTCGCTGTTGGATTTCATCCATACCTTTATCTAGGTCAATGGGAGGACGGCCCTTTTTGTCTTGATTCGCGATGGAGTTCTCAGGCGCGTGGCGCCCAGGAAGGTGCGACGGTTGGGCCAAATCCTCGAGACCGGCAGGTTGATGCTGTGTAGCCGAAGTCGGACGTTTGGCCTCGTTCTGTGTGAGTGAAGAATGACTAGTCGTTCGGTGATTGCTCGAACTTCGACGAGGGCGTTTGGTGCGAGGGATCCTGACATGGAAATCCACTGTTTTCGCTTCAGGAGCTCCGAAATACTTGCTTTCAAGTGGCTGCGACTGCGATTGCGACTGCGAGTCGAGAACAATTGTGTCGTCGTTCGAATAAGGCACCCCATTCACAGCATGAACCCGACCTTGCACAGGCGCCTTCGAAGCTTCATCCCCACTCGAATCCAACTCGACAACAATTCGGTTCTTGGAAGGTGTCGATGTGACAGCCTTTCTCCGCTTTGTCCCTCGATTGTCCATCTCAAAACCATCCCCGACAAACTGGCTCACAAGCGGCGCCTTGACCTGTCGCTGAGCCTGCGCCGCCTCCTGGGCCCTCCTCGCAGGCGACGTGAGAGCCGAGTTGTTCATATTCATGTTCGCATTCGCCGCCCTGTTCGCTTTCCCCGCCTGTGCATTCCCCAGTGTATTCTGCGCCTTGAAGCCACCTCCGAGCTTCCTGGTCTTGCCAGCAGCAGGTTGCGGTTTCTTTTGCTCGACCATGCTCTCTTCCTGTTGGTACGGGTTTGAAAAAGTAATCGGCGTAGGCTTGCTCGACATAGGCGGTGGACCAACCCCAGTCAATCTGTACTCGTCGTCGCTGGGCCGTCTCTGCTTCTTAAGCGGCGGCGCTGCTGTCGTCTGAAAGTGTTCCGAGCCATCCCTCACTCTCTTGTTCGTCACACCGGGAGGGTCCATGTCTTCACTTCTCTCTGCCGCATTGCCCGCATGTGCTTCGTCCGTTTCTTGCGAGTTTCCGAAGAAGCTCTTGTTAAAAACGCCCTTCAGATATTCCATGGGTGGCATTCTCTCCTCTCTTATTCACTCGTCGTCCAGTGTGCACCCCAGAAGTAAAATCCGCCTAAGCCGTTCAGGTTCCTCAAGGACCGCGGCGATAAGCTAGTGCAAACTCGGAGCCGCGAATGCGCTGCGAAGCCGCCTTCATTGCGGTGCAGGGAGGGCCAGGGTGGGCGAAGTGAGGTGAGTGAGTGAGTTTGTGTGTGCGCGGGTCCGAGTAATAAACGTGGTGTGTGTATGTATGTGTGAGGAGAAAGTCCAGGCGCCAATTAATATCGAACAATCGAGCAGCGAGACGCGCGATGAAGCCCGAGCCGAAGTGCTGCTCACAGCTTCAACACAGCCAGAGCAAGCGAGCAAGCAACGAGCAAAGCCGGCGCTTCTGCTGTTCTGTGCCGACGTTTGGGGGGAGCTGCGTTTCTGGCTTTGTTCATTGAATGTGTACCTATATAAGAAGTATTTATTTCATGACTACGTGTAGGTCCTACATTGTTACAAACGTCACTACGACACAATCAAATAGGCACTTAAAGGCATGCAGGCACGGATAAAAGGAACCATTGCGTCAGACAAAAGACTAGCAATGCTTGGAATCGCTCAGGCCAAAGGCCCTCGCCGCCAAATTGCACGTTTCGTAGTGCTATCAAAGAGAAGGCCAACAGAGTAGTCATTCATACGGCTTGCAAAGAAGAAAAACAGCAGGAAAGATTGAACGCCCACAAAAACCAGCCCTCCCAAAGCGAGCGGCTGGTCATTTTTCTCATAGTACATGAAAAAGGTAGTACACACGCTACTGCATCCAGCAGGAAACCCACCAAGCGTCGGGTTTACTCTTCTTCCCACGATTGGCGTGTTTCTGCTTGGAACCAATCTCTCGCTTGCGAGCTTGTCCAGCATCCGTGAAGACAGAGTCGGCGCGCTACTTCTGGCTCTCCCCCCAGGACTTGTGGTGGCGCTTGTTGCTGCCGCTGCTCTCGCCCGGCTCGGGCGGCCAGCTGCCAGGCATCGTGCGGTAAAGGTGAGGTTCGGCCTTCTAAGCCTTACTCTCTTCATCCGTCTTGTCCTGTTTCTGCGCCATGGTATTGCGCCTGGAGGCGCTTTGCTGGTTCTTCTCCTGCCGCGCCTGGTCGACGGCGTTGCGCTGCACGATCGAGTCGTCATGGCTCTTCCACTGCAGCACGGTGTCGGCCGGCAGGTCCAGGACGCGCTTGAGCGTCTCGCGGATCTTGACGTTGCGCCCGCCGTCGTTCTTCGTCCAAATCGAGAAGACATCCTCGCCCGAGCGCACGCTGACGACCGCGCCGCAGACCTCCTCGCCGGCCTCCATGAACTGGTCGCCAATCAGTGCCAGCAGCAGGTTCTCCCAGTATCTATCCGCAATGCCCTTCTTCAACCGCATGATCCACTTGCCACCGCGCTTGTTCTCCTCATCCTCCCACACGGGCCGTATTCCGTCCTTGAAGAAGTGATAGTCGCTCACGGCGGGCAAGAGACTGGGCCGCTTGAGGTGCCTATACACCTTCCAGAAGTCCTGCGCGGTGCTTATCCTGCACAGGGGCTTCATAGACTTCTCGTAGTCAGAGTTCTTGTTGGTGGGCGGGCGGTAGTGGATTATCCACGAGTATTTGAGTGGCCATGGCGCTGTGAACTCCCGGCCAGGCGTCTCCTGCACTGGCGTCTGCAGGCCGGACTGCGGCTTCCGCGCGGGCGGCTTTCTACTGCTCTCCCTCTTTTCTTCGTCTGGTGTTTGCGCCTCTTTTCTCTCGCTGCCGACTTTGGCAAAGTCGAAAGCCGTTCCAGGTGTCTTCGGGGTCTTGCCAGACGCGCCGAAGGACGCAAAGGCACCGCTTCCGAGTCCAAAGGCAGAAGATCCGCTCGCTGTGGGAGAGGATACGGCCGAGTTCGAGATGTGTCCGATAGGATTGAAGGCGTTGCCCTTGGAGTTGGCGCTGGCGGTATTGCCAAAGCGCTTGGCGGAGTTTGAGTCGGTGTTGTTAGAGGTCTCTCCCTTGTTCATGGAAAGGCTGAGCTTGCTGTTACTAAAGTTCACATGCGCGGTCAGTGGTCGAACAGCGGAGACAAAAATCGCAGGATGGCTGGACAACTTACGCAGAGCGACGAGTCCACAGGCTAGATGGGCTGTTGTCGTCCTTCTGAGCCATTGACCTGACGTGGGAGAGATATGGATGTAATTATGTGATCGTGCACGAGCGCAGGGTGCTAAGCGAGCGAGGAAGGTCGGCGAAAGAGGCAAAGAGGCTTCCGATGGAGGGCTTTTGATCGGTTTTGGGCGGTGCGGTCAAGGTGGCGGGGTAAAAATTGTCGGTGATGATGAATTGGTATTGAAAGCGGATGTGTATATTGTGAGAGTCGGATTATGGATCGGGGGTGGGAATGGGGGATTGTGGGTTGTATGGCGATGGTAAGTAAGTGATGGTGTGGTGGTAGTGGGTATAGTAGTGCTGTCTGTGTCTCGTGCTGCCAAAGCTCGCAGGACGAAGCGACGGAAGAGAGAGGGCGAAAGCGCGGACCACCGCACGCAAACCTTGTCTTGCCCTCGTCTCAAACTTCAACTTCGCTTCTCTCTTCTCTTTCTTCTTCTTCTCTTAACAAAAATCCAAGACCACCAACTCAAATCATCGTCCTTGCCACCCGGCTCTTTGCAGTCGACCTCACTGGCGTTGGCGACTCCGATGTGTCGGTCGAGATCGACATACCACTTTTAAAACCGTCGTCGCGAGGGTAGTCTTTCGAGACAGCGCCCATGATACGGTGACGACCTACTAGATGGGACAGCCCTTCACTCTTGTGTTGCATATGTGCATGCA